>WELA01007774.1:202469-214102 GCA_009602735.1 Mesotaenium endlicherianum
GGGGGGGAGTTGGTGGAGAGAATCGTACAGCCACTGCAGATTGGGCAGCTTGCTGATCTCGGGGGAGAGCGAGCCGCCCAGCTGGACCTCCTTGAGCGATCTGCACATGCACACACGCACACGAACACGCACATGCACATGCACACGCGCACAAACGCACGAGCTCGCGCATTTCGATTCAGCACACACGCCTCGGTAACCAGCAGCTAGCATTGAGTAAGCTTCCGCGCTCCCCCTCCCCTCTCCCCCTCCCCGCCCACCCCCCCGTAGGACCCCAGGCCCCTAGCCTCCTAGCTCCCTAGGCCCTAGGCCAGCCCATAGGTCCTAGCCTGGCCCCTAGCACCTTAGGGCCCCACCAGCCCCTAGACCTCTCATGACCCTCCCCGGGCCCCTATGTGCCTAGGCCCCGTGGGGGGTACTCTACGCGTCCTCGCTCTTCTAACCCCCACGCGTCCTCGCTCTTCTAATCCCCCTGGGACAGCGCACGAGCGCCCTTTCCGCACGCCCTCTCATCCACGTGAGTGGCGCTGAGCTGGCTGGCGGAGGAGGAAGAGAAGGACTCTCAGGGCTCGGCGCCGATGTTGTGGCGTATGCCGCTGAATGGCACGGCTCTCCCTCGCCCCCCCCCCTGCTCGCTCCGGGGGTGTGGCATGCTGGCGGGCCTCTTTGGAGAAAGAGAAGGGAGGAGCAGCAGAGCCGGGGAAGTGCAGGTGGGAAGGATGACGCAGGAACCAGTTTCTCCCACGAGGAATCAAACCCCCCCCNCTCGGCTGCCACAGACAAGCCCGTTTCGCAGCTGCGCGCTGATACCCACACACGCACGCGTAGGGATGCCGGTTTGAATGCACCCACGTGAATAAGCAATCACTCGTGTGTGAACATCCCAACATGCATGTGCGCATGACAGATACTCCTAGATACATGGCAGTCCAGGGCAGAGGGCAGGATAGGGTAGTTCAGATAGGGTGGAATAGGGCGGGGTAGGGTAGGGGCAGGGTGGGGAAGAGGTCCGATACAGGTACGAGTAGGGTAGGGTGAGAGTAGGGTAGCTTAAGGTTGGAGTAAGGGTAGCAAAGGGTAGGCTAGGCTAGGCTAGGGGTAGGGTAGGGTAGCATAGGGTAGGCTAGGCTAGGGGTAGGGTCGGGTAGGGCAGGGTGGGGCAGGGTAGGTTAAGGGCAGGGTAGGGCCAGAGGGAGCACGCACATGCCCTTGACATAGAACCAGAGCTGCCGCCCGTCGCTGGCAACGGCAGCCTCCTCGCGCTTCTGGCAGTAGACACCTGTCCACCCCTGGGTGCACGGGTCGTCGCCCTCCCAGGTGACCAACGCGTCGGGGTTGCCGAAGGATGCCTTGAGGGACAGCAGCGCCGCAACTGTGCGACAGGATGAAGGAGCGACATACACGTGGCGCTATGTCACGGGCCGAGTGTCATCGTTTTTACGCCGCTTCAAAGGTTCTCACACTCCTTGGACGCAGAATTTCAGCTTCTGATCTGACGGCTGCCACGCACGATGGCAAATTCTAGAACGGCGCGCGAGGTGGCGAGACGCGCACACGCGTATGCCGGCGCCCTTTGGGTTCCCTAAAGCACCCTCTCCTCGTCTCCCCCCCCGCCTCATGTTGCAGTTTTGTATCACCACACATGCAGTAAGTACACGCTATATGTGGGCAGGTAATATGCGAGTGCACAGAGATATATCCATACATGTGCATACATATATGCATGCATGTAGACACATATATATACGTAAAAATACATACATATATACGCATGTACGGAGGAGCCCTGCCACATGCTCAAGTGAGCCCAGACAAGCAGAGGACAAGCAATAATCGACACTGATTGAACGCGGACGAGTGCCATACAACGCGTGCGCCTCGACAAAGAGTTGCACATGTTCTGAACAACAGCCCACATGTACAGTCTGCATTGGCCCACCCCCCAGCCCGTCAGAGCTCTCTCTCAAGCGCAGCTCAGGTGCCGCAGCATGACAGATTATATGCTGAGTCACACGAGCCTCTTCAAGGTCCATGCATGGCTGTATGGTACTAGAGCTTAAGAGAACAGAGGGTCAACAAACTATGAATTCAAAAATAATTCAAAATAATGATTATAAGTACGAGTACAAACATGTCGAGAACAAGCCTCACCTTCTTGTTCGTCGGTACCCTTAAGCTCGCCTGCAGTGACGGCAGAGAGATTGAGAGACAAGAAGCCAATGAGCACGACGTGGCACCAGTTGCAAAGCATCCCTTCCCGCCCTCTATCCTGCCTTCTCGTTCCAGTCATCTCGTCGTTATTGTTCCAACTTGATGAAACTCTCGTCACGCTCTGCAAGCAGGCGAATCATCTATAGTAGAACGCGGGTACACCAGGCAAGCTGCTCTCCTCCCCTCAGTAAGCTCCTTTTGCTCACACCTGCGATACACTGAAGATCCTGATTTAGCCTCACGCTCTGTGAGGACTCTAGACACAAAAAGTGGCTACAGTTTCTCAGTCGAAAAGTGTCTGTATCCCTTTGGCGTGCTTCTAAAGTCGACCAAGCCAGTCGTCTAGCACCCAACAATTCGCCTTAATGAAATTTCCGAGATGCTTTATTATCCTGCGCAGTGAGTTCGGACAACCAGATTGCGGTAGCAGTAGACCCTCATGATGCAGCCATGTTGCTGCAACAATCAGTTCATAAAAGCGGCTGCAGAAAACTGCAATATTTAAATGGTGCTACTAACTAAAAACCTTCAAGCGAGCTCTAGTGCTGCAGCACAACTCACACTTGCAATCAGTATGCAGTATGTAGTGTAGTATTTCGACATTAAAAAACACAATGTCGCTACCCGAAAATAAGTTGGTTCAACAAGCTAACAAACACTAACAAGTACCAAACCTCGACGAAAATATGTTGCCTGGCGGACAATGTAAGCCGTGTGCTGCATGGGCTTTCTCACCAGGGGCCACAGTGGGCCACATGCAGTTATAATTCGTAACCAACTTTGCTCTAAAATGAGAGACCAAGTCAAGGTAAACTTGCTGCATACGACGAATCGCAATCCTCAGGTCTTAGTAACCGCCAGCAACGGCCCTGGACTGTAAAAGACCACGTTTGGACCAGGTCGGACGTACACCAACTGGAGACACTGCAGCAACCGTAGGTGCACGGTGCACTGCGTAGAGCGTGGGGAGTCGGGACTCGGGAATCGGGCCACTGGCGAGGCCCGAGCCGCCCGACCACAATGTCGTCATCGGGCCCCTCGATCGAATCCGCGGATTTCAGAAACATTCTATGGCCCTGCTCTGGCCGTTGGTCAGGGTTTCGACAACACCCGACAAAACTTGAAGACGTTCAAAGGCACTTTTGATGGCATTCGTTCCATGACATTTTTCTTAGGGAAATTGTAAAATATTGGGATTTTAAGAGACATCCACTCGGAATTATGAGGGTTGCAAAAGAGATTTGTTTTTTATCTTGGGTTATATAAAACATCGAAAAAGCTATGAACTCAACTCGTCATACGACAGCATACCATGATACCATAGTCGACGGCACATAACGCGTTACACAGTACACTTACAAGGTTACAATGGCAAAAAATATCAGAAAAAAATTGGAGCACACGTAGACAATCATCATTTTACCCGACCTACTACTTGATGTCATTGTGTCGCGACAGAACATATAGAGGCCGCGGAACATGCAAGCGAGAAGGGCTCACTTAAAGTGTGCAAGCTCTTCCTAACGGAGAGAAGGAGTGGATTCAATCCCCAGGGTAAACCAACCAAAACTATTAAAACAGGAACATGTACCCTCCCTTAAAAACTAAGAGCACACATTTGCAATACCATCTAAGAATTACAGGACTTTTGCGATTGTCATGTGTCCATGCTTACAAATGTGACGTACACGTAAAAGCTAATTACGAACATTTTGATGTTTGGGGATTCGTTATTGAAGGGCTACATTACACAAAGGTTTAGTGATGAAAATTTCAAACCACCATGCTTCCCAGTTGTATTGAGGGGTAGTTGATTAGTGTTGAGAACCTACGCTAGCGATAGCACACAAATGTGCTTTACTTCCACAAAATAAGTTTACAAATGGTATAATGCACTCTGAAATTGTGCAAATCGTAAAATGGCCAAAAGATAAACGAAATTTGCACTGGGGTTGGGTCGCAATGCCGCTAGCTTGGAATTTAAAATGAACCCACTCTAAGTATCGTCATGCGAGATCCTAGTTGGGACTTAAAAATATAATCTAATATACATGAGATATATATTGCTGGGAATTGAGCACATTTTGAAAACCAAAGTTGAAACAAAAAGTCTTTCCTTGTCGATGATTTTCTAAGAGTCAAACATTTGTTATTGCACTAGCCGTGCAATCACCGTGTAACGTCCGACCAAAATTGACCCACATTGTCGTTTGCATTATGGTTCAAACATCAATTGACTTTTATATTACTCAATCTAGTGAATTTTTGCATTTTGCGCTCTATATGTAAAATCCATAAATCTCACTTATAAACAAAATCCAAGCAACACCCCTGGATGGAATTTCTACAACCGCCCTAAGTTACATGGTCAACAACTAGAAGCTTTCACGAGTCATCCATAGAAAAAGCCAGAGTACACAGTCGTCAAAAATAGTGCCGGACTTCAATGAGTCAATTTGACTCTGAAAGGGAGAAGGGTGGGGAGAGTGCGCCCATACACACTTACGTACCCTCATCCACGAATGGAAGCGTACGCGAGAATCTTTCCTAGTTGCATACACAAGGTGGTGGCCTGGTGGTGTGCCACCCTCGCAAGAGTAAGAGAGCTTCATGTGAGAGGAGTAGAAAGAACTCATTTGATTAAAGAAAGTCGTCTACAAGATGTGAGCTTCCAAGCTTCAAACTCTCTAGAATAAGATAAGATTCCCTCAACTTCTTTGTGCATCCTATTTGTACTTTAATTCTAAGTGTCCTCTCTAGCAAAGTACCCCAAAAACTTTACACTATGGCTCCTTCCATGTAGGTGGCCTTACCTTGTTGGACAAGCTAGCACACTCACACACACATAACCACACACTCTAGAATATTCTACTACACAATCCTCTAACTCTTCACGGATTATGTAGAATTTCCACGATCACCTTGGCACTCTACGTGATCGTACGTAGTTTTTAGAACCATCATGATTCAATGTCCTCCGGCCTTCTTGGACTCCAACCGAAATTTTTGTCATTGGACCTGTCCTTGTCACTAAATTAAATATGTGACACTTATAATTCACGAAATATTCCCAAAATTCATAATTAACTCAATACTTATCCAAATAACTTGAAGTAGAAACCAAAACTTTTCTAAATCACACGCTATGCATATAAAATGCTAGAAAAACACAAAGTTCACGTTCATAATTTTAGAAACACATACAATGATATTACCTAATGAAATACTTTCACTATGGGTCAAATAAAGCAGGTTTATTACTTCACGACTTCTTTGTAGATCAATCGCTGACAATTGCTATACAGCAACAAACTTTGTCAGTTAAAAAGTCATTGTGTCTTAATTAAAATGTTTTAGACCAAGATATATCTTTTTTGGATGTGCACGACTTTTAATTTCTTCATAGGTATTTGTCATGAGTGAAAGATTCAATGAAAAAATCAAATGTGCTAAAAATATATATATAGTTTGCTGGCGCAATTGAAGAATCGTTTCAATATGGGCTACAAACTTGTAAAAAGGTATTACTTTATGCTCTTCATGGTACTCATTGACGAGCCAATGTGTGGTGCGCTTTGTTGGTTTCAATAAGGCACCCCTCATGTGACTTTTGTGAAGAAAAAAAAATAGTAAGGGTCGCCGCTCGTGTGAGCTCTGGTCCGTATGTACTCCAAATCCTTCGTTCGTATTCCAAATCGAATACGCACGCGTTCAATCAAGATCGGCGCAAAAGTGTCCGATCTCAATTACGCTCTTGAGATTGAGATAGTGCGGCCTTGAGCCACTTTGTGAGCGGCCTTGGTGAGGCAAAGCACGGTGAAGCCTCGCATCATATGATAACTTGTAAAAGGGGACGCGAAAGAGGGTGCTCTCACTTTTTAGATGGGTTCGTGATATGGGGAGGGTTGGAGCGGATGCTGGTGAACAACCATGGCCGTCCGAACGGCCATGGCCGCCTGCTTGTGAAGAGGGCGTGAGGGAGAAAGGGTGGGAAAAGGGAGGGGGTGGCTATGGTGGGAGGGCATGAGGGAAGGTGGAACAGGAGGGAGGGGGGAAGGTCGTTGCGTCGACGGCTAGCGTTGAACGTGGTCGCGCTGTTTTGGCGTCTCGTTTGTTGCGATTGTTTGGAGCGGCTCTTGGGAACATTGTGGGTACCCTCACAAACCACTACTTGATTCAAGTACGCAGTGGTGTAGTCAACGTCGTGGACGCTTGACTCTTGACGTCGTTTTCTGGTGTTCGAGTGTCTTCCAGAGCCACCATGGGACCTGCCATGGGCAACCATGGGAGCTGCTGGGAGCAGCTGGGAGCTGCTATAGAAAGCGATGAAGCACGATAAGTATCATTGACGCGTGGCCCTACTAGGACCTGCTGGCATCGGTGTTTTCTACTGTTCGACGCGCAACTTATAAATCGGAGTCTGCGGTTTAATCTCATGTCAGTTGCGTAGATCGCCAGAGGGCCTCCTGCCATGCCCATGCTTTATAAGGTCGCGCTCGCCTGCTCGCCTGGGATGTCTGATTTCCATATGTGAAGAGGAACGGGCATTACAAGCAGCAAAGACGAGCGTAAGGCTCCAGGCAATCGAACTTGCGGTCCGTGGAGGAAACATTGAAGCAAGAACAAAGCTGGATGATGTTATTTTCACGTGACATAGTCGATCATGTGAGAAGGAGATGATAGATGGTTGATATGAGCTGAAAAGCTGTGATTTCTGTTGAAATAGGGAAAGAAAGAGAGCCGTGGTGGCAGGAGAAAGCCCCCTGGGGGTGGGGCTGGCGCATGGCTGAGAGGCCGTCTGGCTCGGTTGCGCCGGCAGCCGCATGCGCCTGTCATTATGTCACGCTGTCTTCCATATCCTCAGCCTGGTTATGTCAAGAAACCTCGTGACAACAATCTTGACTTCTTAAAGGTTGCGTTTTCACCTCGGTCTCATAGTCATGAAGCGTACTCCCTGCCTAAACTAATATGTAACTCGAAGTCTACCCACTCAATGTTTCGTTTTCACCTTCCTCAAACATCCACATATTACAAGCCTGCAGATAATGAAGCTGGATTTTGCGGAGTTCCCGAGATAGCTGAGCATGCTTTCCAGTGAGCTGCTCATCGCTGTAATGAGCACATGACATGTATAACTAGTCCTCAAAAGAAAGTTCAAAGTACAGCCCCTGGCAATTGAAGTCCATCCACTCAGCCTTCCACATATTATTGCAGGGGAAAAAAGGCGAAGAGAAGAAGAAAAAAAGAAAGCGGCGTGACAGTGATGATAAGGGTATGTCGTATTGCTAGCCCCTGCTGGTTGCACAACCTCTGCATTCTGCTTGAAGTGCAGTTCCAGTAGCAGGGAGGTAGTGGAAATCTGCAGCATTGGTTTGAGCAGAGATTAATGTTGTTGATTCTGAGCAGCATTGGAAAGTCTGGCTGTCCTTCTATGTACATTGTTAGCGCGAGGTGTAGGTGCACTTTTTAAGGCTGTGCAGGGTTCCTGTTTTGGGCACAGATAAGCGTTCGTCAAAGCACAAAAAGCATGAGCCAGTCAGCAAACCCTATGCAGAGGGAAGCAACTGCGAGTTGCTGGCGCCAGCAGGCGAGGGGACTCATGAAACAATCGAGTCGTCGAAGACCACGTATGATACAAAATTGCCAAATGGCCCAGCTGAAGAGCATCATCGGGCTTCTAGCTCTCAGAAGCCGCCCGCTCACAAGGCTGGAAAGCTCGAGGATGAGAAATTGGTTTTGCACCACACTTCACAGCTTGATAGAGCTAAGGTAGAAGCCGTCGGGAGGGGGAGGACTCCTCTAGAGGAACAGTCTGCAGTAGATGAAGGTGAAGAAGAGTTGTGGTTTTGTAGATCCCGTCAGGCGCCTCAGAAGGTGAGCCCCGGGAGGGTGGCAACATCACCTGAAGTCAGAAAAGTGTGGGACAAACCATGCTATCTGGCTGAACACGATACTTATATGCTGCCTTATGTTGTTCCTTACTAGAAAGCTCTAGAGAGAAAACTATTCACATGGCCGTCTAGACCCCTTTTTGGCACTTATAGCCGGTGCTTATTGAGGTGAATTAGGGTCAAGGGTTCGTTGGAGTAAAAGTTGTGGCTCTCACTTTGAGATCCTGGAGGGCTTGATGTACTGCCGAAGTGCAATTTCAGCAGCATATCTAGTGCAGGATCTCATATTCTGGCACAGCTGACACTTTTTAGCGTGCCAGTTGCTGCCAGACCTGAGTTCACTTTTCAATAAGCTTTCAGATTAAGCTTTGCTGGAATAATAAGTTGTGCTTGACATTGATTAGCAGCCAAAGCAGGTGCATCTGGATCTTAGCTGTTGAGCTTTGCACCGTTAGGACTTTCTGGCTTTTGGAAGAAGCTTGCGCCTCATGCGATACGTAGGAAACCGAGCCCAGGTTATTCGTGCAGCATTGAATACTTAAAATATGATGACTATTCAAGCTGCCTAGATTGGGGTTGAAACGGGCATTTGCTTGTCTGTCACTGGTGGCTGCCTTTAGCGGTATGAGGATCACCTAATACATATATAATGACCTCTGGAATGTTGAGAAAGTTAAGCTTCATGTAACACATGAAGCTGACATACTACACCAAGCTAGTTGGAGGTCTGATGACACCTAATGACAGGAGCCTTATATCTCAAGCCCTTGGCTCATGGGACTGTAGTAACAGCATGCAAAAGCTTTACCATTGCTGTGAGAATTTGAAAACAGAGTTGCCTTGCGTTTTGAAGCGTGAAGTCGCGCCATTGTCCTGTAATTTTTTTGTGCATATGTGAATGTACTTGATGTAGTCCGAGCAAGTTATGTGGTGGCACAATTACCAGTGACCTGGTCGGCCGACTAAGTGCATATGGTCTCTTCCTCGGCTTCTGTTATCAATATAGTGAAGGTATAGCTTTCTAAAGAAAAATAAATGAACATCAATTCAGATACTTTACTTAAGCACGTTGGTAACACAAACAAAGAAACACCAATGCATACTTCTCGCAGCTTCGCTGCTGATACAGCCAGGAAACCTCTCGTCCAGAACACTCTATTGAGCATTAAACTCTGTCCACAAGGAAGAAAAAGTAAGAGGTAACTATATGCACCTGCTCTGAGTCCACAAAGGGGCACGAACTGGCATATTCACCAGCGCTAAAGAAGTTCATCAGCTAATATTGGACAAAGTCGGCAGTATCTTCGGTGCTAGTTGAGGGAGATATGCTTGAGCGCATTGAAGGAAAAGCTCCTGAATCTTGCACCTCCTCGTTTCTATGCCTTTGTGAACGTCCCAGCAGTACCATAGACAGCCACCAAAAGATTACAACGCTTTGGCGGTCGTTGTTGCATTCACCATACAGGCTTTTATTGCAAGTACCAATAAGTTGTTGCCCACGAGACAAAAGGTCACAACTCGACTACAACTCTCTTATGAGTAGGTTCCGGTCTTCTATCCCACATTGCTCCCCAGCCAAATCCATATCCGTATCCAAGTCCTGCTCCACACCCAGCTCCTATACCATATACAAAAGACAACGTGTTCCATGGACGAGCGCCAACGCCAAGTCCTCCCGCCAATGCCACACCAATGCCCACTCCACAACCTATCCCTATACCTCCACCAGGTCCTGGTTTCACTTGTCTTTTGTTGGTCTCTTCTTGCCGGATCCTAGGCAAGTGAAATGGCAGGCCCGCATTGTTTCTCTCACTAGCTGCAGTATCTCGTTCCCAAAGCGAGCTGATGCGTATAACTTCCTTAATCTGTTTAGAGGGAGATGACAGTAATTGTGTCTTCCAAGTGCTCGTGAAATCATCTGTCTCTGAGCCCATAGTGATGAAGGAACTCTGGGCTTGTCCTGAAGCATATGCACTCGCGTTGATATCAAGGTAGAAGAGTAACTGTTGACCTCCCTATATAATCCCCGCACCAACCCCACTCCACGTATCCTACCGTGCGATTTGACATCACGTTGCAGTCACGTTGCGTGCGGGGGCTCGTTTAGACGAAGGCAGACGATTGCACACTGCTGCACACTGCTGCATATGGCTGCAGAGCACTGCAGGTGACTGCAGACTGCTGCAGACGACTGGAGACCAGGCCCCAGGATTCGACAAAAGTCGCGGATTTCGGACAATTTTGGAAACATCCTCTGGCCTGCTCTGGGCGACGGTCAGGGTTTCAAGAACATCCGACAATTTGTTAAGGAAATTCGGAAATTATAGGATTTTACGCGACATCCGCTCCCAATGACCAGGATTTCTTTCGACATAATATACGAATTTTTGGGATTTTAAAACATCCAAAAAGGCAAATAACATCAAATTTTATGCGAATCATGGGGCCTGCTGGAGACAATTAAGGCATGTTTTTCATCAACGTTGACTTGTCCATGATCATATCCGATGAAGTCCAATTCGGTCCGATGGTATCAATCCGACAGTATCTGGATCCTGGATAGATCCAGCCCGGTCCCACCTGGTCCCAACTTTTTGGTGAGAGCCAGTGAGAGCCAGGGAGCCAGGGCAAGAGCCACAGTGAGCCCAGCTGTGCTTGCCTGCACTTGCATTTTAAATCATCTTAACATGCGCATATATGAAACACGCAAAGAGCACCAGCTAAACATACGAGGAACTCGTGTAGATAGCGCTCCTTCGGTCCACGATCAAGAGTTGGCCATGCGAGCAACCAGTTGCTCTCAATGCGGCTGGAGATTGTACTTCTTTTACTTTGGTGTAGGAATTGGACCAATTTGACTTGGGTTGAGCAGATGCTAACGACGCTTTAGTGGTCTAAAGGAAGCCGCCATGAAGAGAAAAGTTGCGGAGTTCAACAAAGCTTTCGGCGATGGCCCTAATAAGAGGCAAGCAGACACCGGTGATCTTCCGTTGTCTGGTGCAGACATAGCTGCTCCTCAAGCTCCAGGTGAGAATTGGCGGGAATCTCAAATCATATATTTTCACAGATGGTCTCAGGGGGCAGGCAAGCTCCCCAACGAAATACCCAAGATGCAATACTAAGAGGATTTCTCCTGGACGGACCTTTGGTTGTTTGTTGTGATGATCGAATGAGTTGTATATTGCACAGATTCGTTCTTTCTCTGGGATCAGTTGGTGCGCGAGCGAGCAGGTTCGTTGTGTGACGCTCATGGTCCTCGAAGCACGATCCGATTGAGACAGGGGAACGTGCATGAGATCTACAAGTGATGGCTGATCGTCCAGCTGGCCCCATGTGCTAGCTGGCGTTTCAGCGGGAAGTATTGCAGCCAGTTGAGAGTTGAGACACGATTTCTCTCGGAGTTCACGGTATCCAACTTGGTTTCGTTGAGCTTCTCTCCAGTTCCCCGTGAAAGATAGTAGGCTCCGAAGGCCACTATTGCAGCCAATTGTGGGGAGAATCCTTTTTCTGGGGGCAGGGGGGGGGTGAGAA
>WELA01007774.1:287525-305124 GCA_009602735.1 Mesotaenium endlicherianum
GGGGGGGGGAGGGAGAAGAGGGGGACAGGGGGAAAGAGGAGTGAGAGACGATGAAGAGGGAGAGAGATGCACATGCACAAGGAAGCACGGCAGACATACGAGGCCCCTCATTGCACAGATAAAAGGCAAGGAAGAAGGGAGAAGGGGTCTGCAAACGATGAGTACACAAATTCAACAACAAAAGGCTTGCTGAGAAAACAAAAGGCGAGCAGAAAACAAGCAGTGCATCCGTAGCGTGCACAAGTAGGCAACCAGGGCCCCAAATTAGACAGCCTTTGGTCATCCCTTTTGCGCAACCTTGCGTGGACTCTCCCGTCAAACCGCCCCCACATCCGTACACTTTTTGCCGGGGTACGTCCACCCTGCTCCCTCTCCAGCTACCCCAGCCCACATGAAGTGCGAGAGCAAGCCGAGCCTGGTAGGGGCCAGCAAAAAGGGGTCGGCAAAGCTCAAAGAAAGCTCAGAGAGAGGCCTGTAGATGGCAGAGAGTCGAGACTTTCTGCACTCCTGCTGCAGCTCCTTGCTCGTATGCAAACTTGCAGCAAGGCTGAAGACTGGGCTGGTGCTGGAGATCAGGGAGGTGAGGAGGGTGGGGGGAGCTGCTGCTTCAGGGGGGCCTTACGCCTTTCTTTCCGGGGAGAGTGCACTTCCACGTCATCAGGTCGGTGGCGCCATCTGGCGTGCTCTCGGGGCGCGCCACGAAGCCCTGTGGAGACGAGAGGGAAGCTTGGAAGGGGTCTTAGAAAGCGGGGAGCTCGGCGGTCGCACACACACGCACACGCGTGGATGCACACACACACACACTCTATCTCTCTCTCTCTTACACATACACGCACGCACGCACGCGAGCGGAGAGAGAGGTAGAGAGAGAAAGAGAGATGGATGGAGGGAGGGAGGGAGGGAGGGAGGGAGGGAGGGAAGGAAAAAACGGGGGGGCGGGTGGAGCACGAAGTCCAGAGCTCGCTCTTTACATTGTAAGTTTAACTACGTACCTCCTTCCTTTGGCAATCTCTATAGAATTTGGTCAAGCATTTTGCAACCAGCTTCTTACCCTCAAACCTAGGCTTCCTGTTCGCATTCTGCAGGTGTCAAATGTCTCCACTTCTTTCTGCTCCGCAAGACAGATGGCGTCGCATGCATGCACTCATTCTCACATGCATATATGCAAGTACCTACGCTTCAGGGCATGCTCATATCAGGTTTCCAGTAAGAACCAACAAGCAGAGTGCTGAGCAGGCGAGCAGACGGCAAGTATGCAGTTAGAAACCACTTCATGTACCGACCGCACCCAGCATCTGCTTCAACCCTAATTCAGCTAATAACACAAAAACACGGGCAAGAACATGCAAACTTACTGTCGAACAGTAGTCACATGCATCAGTCTTTAATGCGACCATGAAATCCAGCTGCAAGAAGTGCGATTTTACATTCTTCTTCAAGCCTACATTCATAGTTACTACTCAGCTTCCAACTAAAGTACGTCCCCTAGCTGGAAAATTATACATGTGAGGCAAACCCCCATTGCAGGAACTTTCAGCCATCCATACAGATATGAGCTGAATCTGCTGCAAACACTTGTCTCATACGACCAGCACACCACTTACACCTGTACTACGGCTCAATGCCCCCAAATCATGACAGTTCTCAGCAACATAGACCATTTCCGCGAATCACTTAAGAACATTCCCAGGGCATCCTCCCACGCCTTATACATGTTTCTCATATGTTAGTGTCCTACCAGTCCACGGATGGCATGCACATAGAAGGACATGGACCTAAGCTGTCGTGCATTAGTGTTCCCCACAGTGTGATAGTAACTAGAAGGAACTTACATGCGGGTGGTTCTTTCGCCATGCCTTTCGCTCCTCTGCTAACCTTCCCCTCGCTATCCCAGACATGATGAAACGGTGATTATCGGTGAGCGGAGACACTGATATGACCAAGAAAATGATGAGGCAGATGCGTAGGGCTGTAGGCGCACTTAGGTTTATTATTGTCAGAATCACCACCCGAAACAGTCTCAATGCGACACTAATATCTCCAAAAAATCACACTTTTATGCAACGCTTGCTCTTCTGCGACCGTTCTGCGAACGGATAACTTGTACCGTCAAGAGTAGAGTAGAAAACCGTGCTTTCTTAGCAACTCTAGCAATGAGAGAACACACTTCACAATCGATGTGCCTTCGACCTCCACTCGGCTTCAACGGGAGAAATTTCAAAAAAAACGTTTGGCGCAGTTTGGCAGCTAGGACCCTCCAACCGGAGGCAACCCGAAAGCGTTCTAATTCAATCGCTAGCCATGCACCCCCGAAAAGTGCTCCGTCGGCTTTCCAAACATCTCGAAAGTTCATATTGGACGACCCCGTCTGGACACCAGCGTTGGACACTTCAAACGTGAGGAGGCCTGTTCTCGTCGCCTGGTTCTCGAGTCTCGCCAGTTCTCGCTTTACAATATCCAAATACATTTTCTTTCCCGGATTGCGATTTCAATCTCGATGACGATATCAAGACAGATCGATCGGCAATACGAATGCGTTATGCACGGTTACGATCTTCTCACACCAGTACAAAAGTGTGGACTGGTGTGGACCGTCTGCACAAGTCTGGTCTCTAAAACCGCGACTCCCGTCAACGCCAGGTCAACACAGCTTGTGTGCAGGTGTGAGCTGGGTGTGAGCTTCTGTAAGCTTGTATTTCCTTTCATTTCCTCCGTCTTCTCTTACTCAAAAAGTGGCATATTGTGTCGCTTAATCCATGGAAGGCAAAGGCAACAGGGCAAACCAGTTCAGCAAGTTCGTCTTGTCTGTCAGGCATCTGGTTTTTAGATAGAGGTTCATTCAGTGCTACTTCGTCGCTGACAATCTATCTTGTTGCAGGAGGACGAAGTCTTGAAGTCCATCACTCCATCACTCTGCCTGTCCACATTGCATCCTGGGTCTCTCGGTCGGGCATGTATAAGTGGAGGAAGTAGAGGCTTAGGTAGCAGGTGCATTTGAATAGTAGCTGGGGAGGTTATCCCATGAGTGCTTCTTTTGGCTGTTATTCACGCGTTCCTGTGAAAAGCTTCTAGATTTCTCTTTTAGTATATGTAAATGCATATATTGCATACTCCTCCCCTCACAAAATTTCGTTTCTACACCCACCTGCACACTCAGGCACCCGACTTGTGCTCTCTCTCTCTCCATCCCCTTCGATCGCCCTCCGCCTTTCCCCTTCCCCCCCTCCCTCATGTGCGTCACGTCCTCCCTGGCCCCAAACTCAATGCTTGTTCTGTTGTCCGCTCCCCCCTTTCCCTTCTTTCCCCACCCTCGCGTGTGCATTGCAACCTCCCAAACTTGATACTCCAACTCTTGCTCCCTCTCCCCCGCTCCCCCCTCCCTCCCCCTTGCCNCAGCGAGCTCGTGCGCGGCCTGGCGTTCTTCAACGCCACGCCCTTCTGGGCCTTTCTGCTCATCTCCGCGGCAGCTCGCTGCATGGCGTGCATGCTGCTGTGATCCAGCACCCTGCCCGTGCCCTCCTTTTTGCACGCAAGCGGGAGTCGGTCGAACGGATCAGAGTGAGTTAGTGGGTGGGTGGGGGGGCGCACTGGGGAGCGCTCTTTGTGCATGCGCGTTCGTGCGCCGCTGATGAGTTGAGGCCGATGCCCAGGGGGACTGAGTGGGAGTGTGACGGCGGGGGAGAGGTTCCAGGGAGAGCAAGAGCGGGGGGTCAGCGGAGCAGGGCGTAGTGCAGTGTAAGAGGCTTGAGCTGAGAGGCCTGGGTGGAAGTGGGGGAGTGGTCCCGGGGGAGGAGTTCCGTGGTATGGGCAAGTTCTTGGAGCACAGCGAGTACAGAGAGTAGGTGGCGTGATGTGAGAGGGGGAGAGGTCCCAAAGAGAGCGATATCTGATGGCCGGTGGGGCAAATCAGAATGAAAGGGTGGTGTGATGTGAGAGAATGTGGGTTGAGTGAGTGTGCGCTGCCCGAGTGTGTTCGAGTTTTTGAGTGCCCGCGCGCGCGCGCGCTCGCTCGCTGGAGGGGTAGGGCACCGAGGAGAGGCTCTGAGTCCTTACGCTCTCCGTTGACTTTTGCGACGGGTACAAGGAGTTTTTTGGTTAAGGATCTCTCTCTTTAAGAGGTGTGCTGAGCTGGAGGCTCACGTTCGTTACTTTGGCACCTCTTGCTCCTTTCAGTATCGGGGCTGCCTCATTTTGCTGATTTTTCGGCTCCTCTGGCCCACGTGTTGCATTCACGAGGCTGCCCCCCCCCCTCCCGGGGGCGCTGCTGCCACCTAGTATGGCGCTGCTTCTGCATCTTGCACAGCTGCTGGCGCCTTTGTCTTGAGTGGAGGCGAAGGCTCCGGGCTAAAGACAGGGGCATAAAAGCTCTGGCCTGGACCGTGCCGCACGTTTGGACAAGGAAGAAGTAGTCGACAGTCTGCATAGACTCTCTCCGTTGCGGCCTGTGCTCTTTTACAACACTCTTTTCTCTTGTTTCTCTTGTTTCCCTTGTTGCTATTGTTCCGCTATTCTGGGGTCATTTTCAGAGGGAAGGGCCAGCAGCTGCCGGTGTGTCTGATCTTCAGCCGAGATGACTCCTGGGTGGTCCCCGTGTGGGGCCGGCGGGCGAAGCGCAGCGTGCCAGGTGCCACCTACTACAAGATCACGCCATCTAGCCACTGCCCCCTCCATGAGATACCCGAGGTGCACGCAACGTCCCTTTCTTCACTCTGTGCTGGGGCTGTGACGTGAATTTAACCTGCTGCATCATCATGTGATAAGTCTGGGGCGGTTGATCATTATTTGATGAGTTATTATTGTTCTTTGTTCTTCGTGCAGCTAACTCCAACGATGTTGTTTATTACTGGTGTTTACTGCTTCATTCCCGAATTCGCAACCTCAACGATTCTCATCGCGCACGCCGCTTACCGTTTTACGTCATTGTTGTCAAAGCCATTACAGTGTACATACCTGTTGATGAATAATGATCTAAGTTTGTGCCAGGTGGCAGGGTGTCCATGCAAGGTTGCATAGGTCAACCAGGAGGTTCTTCCGGGAAGAATAAATTTTCAAACTTTTAATCTACTGCAAAGAAACGTACAACGAGCTCACAAAGGTGCACACTCAGAATATACACCAATACCTATTTGGTCCCAAACATCAAAATGATAATAGCTTCATGATAGAGGTATACTACACAATGCACAAAAGTGGATGATGCCCGGATCTTAACTCACACACATGCAATGTCCTGCTCTGCACAACAGGTCAGCATATCGCAAGAGCTCGTCCCCCCCCGCCCTACCTCTCTTTCTTCCTCCCATGCCTCCCCCGCCCCTCTCAATCCCACCCAGTTTAAAGGGTTCCGCCCCCACCCCACCCCACCCCATCCCACCAAACCCCACACCGCTCTGAAATCAAGACCCCTTGCCCTCCCTTCCTCGCATCCCTCCCTCCCACTGATTGCCATCCCTAGCATTTGCTTGTTGGCCCACGCCCCTCTGGCAGCTGTGCTGTCCCCCCTGCACCAGCTCCCTCTCCATCCCTCCCTTCCTCCCTCCCGCTCAATCCCACCTGCTTCAGCTCACTTCATCCCATCCCATCCCACCCTACTCCACCCCACTTAGAACCCAAGACCCAGTCACCTTTCCTCTCCCTCGCCCTGGCAGCCCCCCATTTGGCAGCCCAAACACACCCACTTTTGCCCCACGCCCTCTAGCAGCGCTGCTGTTCTCCCTGTTTCCCTACACCCCCTTGCAGAGTCTGTCAGCGCTGCGCTGCCCCAGCCAAGTTGCGCTGCACCCTGCTGTGTGCCACCTCGTCTGGGTTCTCTCTTGTACAATCGCCTCTCCCATATTCCTTCCCCGGTGTCTCATCCCCTCCCCCCTTACCTTTCCCCGCCTTGCCCCCTGTATGCACAGTAGGGCAGCCTCATTCCTCTCCTGCCCCGTATCATCAAGTAGCGTGCATCTCCTTTGCTCCCCAGGCTCATGTGTTCTTGCGTCCCGGAGCTTGGGGAGATACTTGGTGAAAGTGTGACTGAAATAGGAGGCGGCAGCCTGTATGGCTGCGTATGCGAAAGCATGTGTGGGGCCCGAGAGAGATCAGGTTTTGGTCGGCATGCTGGAGTGACGATGAGAGCGAAGTTGGTTACGGTCGAAGGTTGAGGGTAATCGCCCCCCCCAAGGATGCACAAAAAATTTCCGATAGCTGATTTGTTCACTTGCATGTCACAAATGACTGTATCACATAGGTTGCAGCATATGTAGCTCTCAGATAGATCTTGGCCGAGTAACGACCTTGTGTCTAGAAGATCTTAGGGAGGCTAGTAGAATGCATAATGTGTGCTAGACATGTACTTGGATTACTTGCGCCAGGAACGTGATCATTTTACTTGCTATGTTGCAGCGCAGGCGAACGTGTTATGGTATTGTTGTCAAATTGTCTGTTATATTTTGATGGTAGGTGCCTTTTGTCAAGGAAGTTTTGCTGTGCATGATGTGCTCAGGCTGCAAAGAAGTTGCTCAACAGCAGTATCGGTGTGCTATTGGATGACATCCTTGCATGATCAAACTTAGATTGCTAAGAAATGCTAAGCACGTAGCAAACGACAGCCTCCTGAAGGATGGGTGGTCATGATATACTCTATCTGCGTGCAGACTATAGAGTGATAGTGCGGAAATGTGGCTTTTAAGCATCAGGAGGAAAACATGCTACCAATGGCATCCAGAGTTCTGCTCGATCAGCAACTGCATTTGTTGAAGACACATGACGGCAAGGCAAGAGAGTAGATATACAAAAAGCACGTCAGAAGATGCTTAATAAGAGTGTACGTTTCTCTGATACAAATGGTGCAAGAGAATATTCTCCAGGTCATCACATTATGAAATAGAATGACTAGTAGAGGTAGCCACTCAACGGACACAACGCTAGCTTGATGCATGATTCTACGCTTACAATACCTCTTCACACGTAAGCTCTACTGTCTGCTTGATACCGTGTCCACCATTTTATTGGTGCGACGTGACCAGTTTTGTGTCAACTGCTTGCACTGCTCACCTGAATACGAGAACAAACAGCAGTACCGTAGCACTCGGAAAAGGCTGCAGCGAATTGTTGTCAATATCTTGTATCCTGCTCCCTGCTGAATGCAAGATGTATAAAGAGCAATATGCCGATCCAGGAATTTTGTATTCTCTAATCAGGATATGGGCTTCCCCTCGCCGGCTGCAACATTGACTTGGCTGCTCCTCTGCTCGAGGGCAGCCTTGATGGACGACTCTGACAGGCCTCTTTTAGCGAGCTCCATCAGCTCTTCTGTCATCTGCTTCAGCTCCTCATCTGACTCAGCAGTGACTGGAATGGTCTGCGTTGCATCACCCAAAGCCAACACATTAAGCACCTTCTGAAAGCGGCATGAGACAGACATCCGCACTCCATCTGCGGGCATGCTAAGCTTGCTTGTGAGGTAGCTCAGTCGGAATAAGTCCTACAAAAGTCTATTATCAAAATCTTTGATTCTGAGGGCTATATGTTTGCACGCGAATATGAGAGAAGTCCTCTTTGTTCTAGAGAAAGAACTTTGTTACAACAGCTTATTATTCGTGTATCCCACCCTGCTACTTATGCTTCATGTAGAAATTACCTCTGCAGACTACGTTCATGCCTTAAAGACACCGTGTCTGCTATTCTGACATTATCGAAAATATGTACATGCGGTGGGAAACTATGCAACGTGAGCACATGCTTTTGCGAGAGGATTAATGGCTTACAAGAAACTATCACCGGAAATCGTTCACTGTGGAACAAATTATATAGTCCTCCATACCAGGTCAGGCTTGTAGATGTTGTGTACGAGAGCAGCTCCTCCCAGAAGAGAAGAGAAGGCCACCACATACGACCTCAGCATGTTCCCCGAGTGTCCTCCTGATCTTTAGGAAAACTATTTGTGTTCGTTCACAATCAGGTCCAGGGTAAACACCTTCAAACCTGTCTGATACTGCTTGCAACTTCTTAGTGAGGCTGCTTACCCTTCGTGCTGCTACTCAACTGTGAGATCCCTTTCGCTTTAATTCATTTCACACTTGTTTGCTGTAATTTTAATGACCTTGTATATTTCTGACTCTGTCATCTAAGAGCAAGAGAAGGTCTGTTGCTGGCGTAACGTGCGAAAAATCTTAGGGTGGCTGTTAACATGATGGGACCAGGCACCATCGGTTGATGTTCACCTTCGGCTATAATACACAACACCAGTATTTACTTGACGGAGAGCATGCAGATGTCTCCGGATTCGACCGGAGGGTATGCCATGTATCTTATGGGATCACGAAGCACCTTGCGATCGTCCCTCCATTTTGGGGACAGAGAGCAGTGTGAGAAGTCGTGAAGTGGGCACGGGCGATTGCATCATCTTCGATTTTGCGAAACACGAAGTACATGTGGTTATTCTGGAAGTGAAAATACAGATGTTGCTTGCTAGCTTACGATCCTCTGTCGTGCAGGAAACGGTGATGCAGACTGCTTTTGGATCCGTATGTTTTGTTGAAACTTAAGGCACGCTTTGGTAAGCTGAGGAATGACTTCTGTCTTGAAGAGCTTGAACATTTAGCATGCATCATTCTTCTGTTGATGTATACGAGTTGCCAATCTACTGTGTTGATTATCTATGCAATATGTCAAGGGGCAGGGTAATTTTCTCTTTTCTTCTTGCTTTTTAAGTTCCTGTTGCATAAGTGCTGTTTTGAACTAGCACTGTCTCTTGACCACGTGAAATAGCTGCACACTCGTTTAATACTGTCTCTTCCACTTGACACAAAGACATGAAGCTTGAGTATGTACTTTGATCACCTCCGCATGCCCCTGATATTCATAAATGGCCCTGCTCTTGATGGTTCTCAAGGAGGAACGCCACCTAACAGATGCATCTAACGAAGGTCAGACTCAAGGATAATTTTCGCATTAAGTCTTAAGATGTTTGAGGGAGGTGTAATTTCTCCCTGTCAGTCAGCATAACATAACTGTCTCACGCTTGATGCACAGCTGAAAACATTACTCTATTTACGTCAAGCTGGGGGTGATGACATATCCTCCACATCTTCTTCCAGTGCTCAGCACAGCTCCTGACATTTGCGGGCTGACACTTCAGCTTCCACATTGTGCATCTCCCATCATCTCCCCTATTTTGGAACTCCAAGCACGCAGCAATGCCCCCGGGATGCTTTCTGTGAAGTGCTTTCCGATGAGTTCCTCCAGCATCAAAAGTGATATGATGCCTTTGCCTTTTCCTCCAAAAGCACCTTTAAGGGTTGCGCTCTTCCCAGCACTCGGACCCCACCCCACATCCAGCCCTTGTTCTCAACCTGACTATTGAGCTTCTATTCCGTTTTTGCTGCTTTCTCTGAGATTCGCATCCTGGAGGTGGATGCAATTATCAATGCCATCCAAAGTACCTATGTTGGGTTGAGAGAATGTACTCGATACTTCTGAGCCAGCTCTGGAGTCTGAGCGCTAACCCTCAGAAGCAGCTCACCTGGTCTCTGATGAGCAGAGCTTCAAAGTCAGAGAAGCTTCCAGCTTCCAGCTTCTAGGTTGTACCCCCTCCTGGAGGGCCCTCATCGCCGTAGTCATCATGTCAATCCAGGCAAGATATTTTGCATTCACATCAGACCTCGCTCGCTGCACTTCATTTCACGTGCTTTGACAAGATGGGATAAACAGAGGCCCCATGCAGAGTCCCTCCTTAGCCAGCTGACCTCTGCCCTCATGTCCCTCTATATCTTTGAATTGGAAACTTCGCAATATCCCAGCCCCAGTTGCCAAGAGGTCACACATCACGTGTGAGGAGCGCGTGCCCGTGTGTGACCGCGCACGCTTCGGCGGGAGCTCTTGCTAGACTACTCCAGCGAGCTGCTCCGTCCATCGATTGTCTCGCTGTGCTGGAGCTGCGCTCGAGCGCCACGTGGCCCTCCCTCCGTGCTCCACATGTTTGAGCTGTTCTGCGCCCCCTTTGGTGTATCATTAGTGTGCAATATATGCAGCTGAGGATGGGGATGCTGCTGCTACCAGAGACTAGGCCAGGCGTTCAGAGGTTGGCCCCTGCCAGGCAGCTGTGGGATGACACCAGGCACACACTTCGAAGCCTTCTGGCGGCGCCTGTCTTGCCTCACGGGAGGAACTCGGTGACCCAGGCGACCCAATACTCTGATTGAAGTTTTAAGCCGAAAAATTGAACCTTCAACATGAAGTCGCCTTTTTCCTCTCCTACAGGAACAAGGGTAGAGGGTAGCCGAGGGTGCTCGGCTTGGCTTTGGGCAGGGCATAAAATCCGGGGGGGATTGGGGAAGAAGGGAAGGGGGAAAGGGGGCAGGCGAGTGGGCGAGCCAGCGAGGGGACGAGTGGGTGAGCGGGTGAGCGGATGGGCAGGACTGAGGGGGAGGGCGCGTTGCACGCATTTGACGGAGTGCTTTCAATTAAGTGTGTGCACGCTGCTTGCAATACCATGCAACATAACCCAACATCACGGTGCATGCGCAACCGCGGGCGCGGGAGCAAGGGCGAGGGGGAGGGGGGCTCACAAAGCCTGCACNAGCCACCTCCACCCAGTTGCCGTGCTCAAACGCGGTGTTCTTGCCCAGGGCAGTCTTCATCTTCAGCAAAATCTGCTTTGAAAAGCGCGCGCGCATGAGGGGAGCGATCAGCGATCAGCGATCAGCAGGTGGCACAGTTGCGGCGCGTGAGAAGGGACCAAGAGGAGGGGGGGGAGAGGGGGAGGGAAGGGGAGAAGAAAGAGCACCACACGCGCGCATGAGCACATGAGCACAAAAAGAGAGCCATATAGTTGATCAAAACATGGTGTAAGTGAGTCTTCCTCTCTCTTGCTCTCTTCCTCACGCGGGTGCGATAACTCCGCAGCAGCAAATAGGCATGCACTCAGTGCGCAAGGGCGTTGCTGCTGACCTAGCACCCCAATAAGATGCAAGGCAAGATCAATGGAGCGCCACGTGGCACCCAGGTGAGGTTTGCCTGTGGCACTCAAGCAACGGATGGCAAGGAAGGAGAATAAGAAGGCATGGGGAGGTGACACATGGCACTGATGAGAGAGGCTGGCACGTAGGGGGGTACGAAGGGGCTAAGATATATGATAATCTGCAAAGCATGCACAAGGAGGGTGAGAGATAACCTTCCATTTGTGAAAGGAAGGAGAGGGGAGAGGTGCGAATGGGGGGTGGGAGGGGGAGTTCCAGATTGCAGGCACTCACTCTCTTCAAGCCGGACACCGATGGAGTAACTGGCAGTCAACTCTTTCTGGCGAAGAGGTTGTCAAAGGTTAGATTCCGATGCTCGACCTGAGTCTGCTCTTTATAATAGCTCTCTTGGCTCTCTACCAGCAACAAGTCCCGAGCGATTGTCGCCAAGAAGCAGCACAGGAGTAGCGCTAGGCTGACGAGCGCATCCATAAGGAGCTGGCAAAGGATGCACCTAATGACCCAAGCTAAGCTACCTCTATTGTGTCAGTCTCTTCCACTGGTTGATGAGATGGCCCCTCGAAGCAAGCATAGTGTTTAGTCATGCACATGCAGGAAACCTGTTGTCGCTACAGGACGTCTCTCAATGTGCAAGTTGGCCAATCCATTGTGTGCGTGTCTCTTGCAGCTCCTTTTGCCTCAGCGACCACAGGAAGCAAGATGAGACAAATACGCATCAATCACTGACGAGGACGTGAGCACATCATGACAACCGCCAACCCTCAGGCATGGGCATGGACACGCTGCTCACCCGCATTGAGTTGGCTGCTCGTCCCCAATTAGGATAGGAAAGCAGTGATTGAATCTCATATAAAACGTATAGAGACAAGGAGCCACATGCACTGTTAGAGAGATATGAAGGCCATAGCAAGTCTTGAAAGAACCTCTCTGATAATGTGGAGACAATTGTAAGGTTTTGAAAGTGTAGTTTGTATTTTTCTAGAATTTTATATGTAGAGTGTGATTTTAGAAGAACTTCGGCCTTTGTTTCAAGTCATTTGGACAAGTATTGAGAAAGTTAGGAGTTTTGGGAGTTTTTAGTGAGTTTTTAATGTCACGGATTCAATTCAGTGACAAGGATAGGTCCAGTGACGAAAATCTAGGTTGGAGTCCTGGAAGTAGGACATTGAAACATGAGGGTTCCAGAAACTACGTACGATTGCGTAGAGTGCCAAAGTGATTGTGAAATTTCCAGAAACTCCGTGAGGAGTTAGTGGATTGTGTAGTAGAATATTCTAGAGTGTGATTGTGTGCGTGTGAGTGTGCTAGCTTGTCCAACTAGGCAAGGCCACCTACATGGAAGGAGCCATAGTAGAAGGTTATGGAGGTACTTTGCTAGAGAGGACACTTAGAGTTGAAGCATAAAAGAGGGAGTCTAGTCTAGTCTAGTCTAGTCTAACTTCCTTATCTTGTAACGACTTTTCTTAATAAAGTGAGCTCTTTTCCACTCCTCTCATGTAGCTCTCTCTCTTACAAGGGTGGCACGCCACAAGGCCACTCCACCTTGTGTATGCAACTAGGGAAGGTCCTCGTGCACGCTTCCACTCGCGGGTGAGGGTGCGTGAGTGTGTATGGGCGCACTCCCCGCACCCCTCTCCCCTTTCAACAATACACTACTCCCCACATTGAAGCAATATTGCAATCACAAGTAAAGGACGTAATTGTGACTTCTAGACGCACAAACCGAAAGAGATTAACGTCTATTTGACCTTGGCATCTAGATGCTAAGGAAGCAAGTCCATTAGCTTGAAAAAGCACACACCATACTTTTGATTCAAATATTCGATGTCTTCGCAGTAATTGACATTGTTACCTCACCTTGATACACTCCAGCTCTTTGGCAAATCAAATCAACCTGAAAAAGCCTTTTAGGTTCAAAACACATAAAGCAAAATTATATGCCAGCAGGAGAACATTGAGGTTGTTGCGAAAGAGTTTTGTGAGCCAAAACGAAGGGAAACCAAGTTTAAATTTCAAAAAGGTCATATAAGTCGACATGATAGTAATGCTTGCCCTTGGCCACACTCTCATATCTTAACCTAGATGCCCATCCAAACAGGTCGTATTTAGTAGCAAAGCCCATCCAAAATACAATAAATGCATCAATTCTTATTTGCGGAATTCCCAAGAAGGTTTTCCTCCTCGAAAAGATAGAATCTGCAGAATGCGGAAAGAGACCACAAGAGTGAGTTTTGTGTTAGTTTCCAAGTTCTCAAAAGTTAATAATGACTAGATGTTGAATGCAAGAGCAAATCGAGTAAGGGAAACTCCCAGTGAAAAATTGAGAAAATCCAGCTTGCAGTGAAGAACTTGCAAGCGTGGCTAAAAGCGAGAGGCGCAGCTAGACTAGCATTTGGAGTTTCAAAAGCCCATATGGGCGGTTTTCTCTAAAGTCGGTTTTTTTATAAAAATTTACTGCTTCGACGTGACTTGTGCAAATCAAAATTGTTGTCAATTATCAACTAAGGCAAAGAGCTTGCTAAAAAGTAGATGCTTCTCTGTTCTTGTAAGGAGTTGTAAGAAGATCTGAACAGCATGATACTTTTTACAAAAGTTGTTGTCTTTAGTAGAAAGGCATGAATAAGATGAACAATAGAAGACACTAAGTCTCTTAACCCAAGACTTGGTCTGTGCAAGTTGAGGGTGAACAGGGTTGAGGGTGACCAGGATACAGTCAACCAGATGCAAACTGCCACCACCATACGCGCGAAAGTTGTTTCTTGGTGATCAATCCGGTCAACAACCCATGTGCAAGGGCCACCGACTAATCGACCGCATCAACGACACACGTGTTGGCAACCTTCACACGTGCATGTTGCACCAACATCGGCACGACAACTTGACTTGTTGAATTTTGAAGCAACAAGAATTGAAGTTGTCACAACTTAATAAAGAATTCCAATTTTGCCAGTTCAACGATGTCAAACTTGGGATTAAGTGGTCCAACTGATTTAAAACTTTGCACCTTCCTCCAGTTACTTCATGAGTTTGTAGACAACTCATGAACGATCGGCAACCTTTGAACTCACTTGAATGATTTTCTATTTTTGTTTCAAGCACAAGGGCGTCCCTCTTACGTACCTTCAAACTTATCCTCCAAATGTCTCAGTTTGTACAATTCCACCAACAAGTGCTCCAAGTGTGCACCTTACTTCATGGCCTTACAAGTTCAAACTCACTCAATAATTTGGATTGTGTAAGAGGTTTGAAACTTGAGATTTGCGTATATTTGTAATCTTATCTTTCTTAATAATTTATAGAACTCACGGTTAGTGAGTTATGCAACAATATTTAGGTCTATTTATGCTATAGAAGTTATTTTTTCTAATTGTTATTAAACTCTAGTTGGAGTACGGAACATGGCAACGAAGCCGTATGAAACAAATAATGTGGAAATATTGGCTTGAATATCTTGTACACCGACAATTGACAAATTGCTTACGCGTAACTTAATCAAAATCTTAGAATACTTCTTGCGTCGTGACCAATATCTCGATCAGACAATTGGTGGCCAAATCTCATCCATTCCACGTGGAGTTAAATTGAAGTCAAACTTGAGATCTATTGTTTTGATTTTTGACTTTAACCAAACGACACGGTCCAAAAGTATGCCCCGTAACGCCAATATGATACTTATGTTACTTATCCGGCTCTGGAGCTCCTTGACAATTAAAGAAAATTACTATGCAATAAGAAGTCAAAGAGTGCTGATTCTTGACCCATAATGAACAGTTTTGAGAGTTTCCAACACAACGCTACTACTACGAATCAACTTTTGGTCACACTCTATAAAAAGGTGCCCGTACGTAGAAGTTAATCATTCACATACAAAGAGAATGAGAGTCAAAACAATGAATTTAAAGTGGTGCCAAGAATCGAGAGACAAGATAGATAGCGCTTGATATCCAAAGAACAATCCAATCAATTTTATGAAGGGAAAAGTAAGGAAGAAAATGACAGTGTAAAGGACATTTAGTCACACGCTTAGTGACGCGTCGATGTGCCCGCGTTAACGACCTGCTTCAGCCATTGATCCGCACGCACAGTCCACAGCCTCGATTACAATGTAACATAACGTGAATTAAAATTGGATACCGAATGAAAGTATGACATGTGAAAGTCTTGTGGTGGTCTTTGTTTCGACCCGTCAAGATAGACCTTAAATATAGCGTCAACAATCCAGATGTTGGTCGAAGTGATCCAGTAAGGAAAAGAGACATGCAACTCTCTTCATATCGAAACAGGGATATAAGGCGTGCAGATGCATGCAGAATTGTGGGCACTTCGGGCCCGGAGAGAAACTAACCACTAATAAAAATGGAAATAAGGCAAACAAGTGCATCACAAGTGCCGGATAAATAAAGCCCCCGACAAAAAAAAATAACGTCGTGTACCAAAGCACCGAAAAACGAAGACAATGGACGAAGTGGAACCAAATCACTTGCTTGCACCAGTTTGCACAGTGCACTTGCTAGGGCATTCTGGAGCACGTCATGTCTGACGCACTGCTTGTTCAGTTTGTATCCTGTGGTATCCTGCCGTATCTGGCAGGTTCACACAGCTGCGCACGTGCAGTGTACACGTCCTGGTTTCTGACTAAGCAATCACATGTGCAAATTTCAATTCTCCGGTGTCCCTTGACGCGATCAACGGTATACAGTAAGTCTTGTACTTCACGCAAACTTGTTGTCGCGCGCAGAGTAATCGCAACGTGCATGTCGTCTTAATGTCAATCAATACGGCGAGAATCATTACACAGCGTGGCGACGAGTCATTGTTGACCTGGAGTTCAAGATTTCTGGAAAGGACCGCCTTATGTACCTGGTCGCGACTGGTTCCCAAACGGGTATCCTTTGCCAGGCGACACGATCGTAGCCTTGCGATTTCTTCGCCGTGGAACTTTGTCTTCAAAAGACAATTATCTACTGGTAGACGCGGAGAGCTAGTTCATATGTCGTATAATGTCCTGGCATCGTGTTGTCGATACGCCCACAAACTTGTACCTCCGTGCTTCTTTGTGCTTCTACTTCTAGAAACTCGATCTGTCAAAACGCAGAATCGTGTGAAGCTGAAGAGAAACTCTTTTACAGACACTATCTGACGCAGCCCGACAGGTCTGGAGTCTGGACTCTGGAGTCTGGACTCTGCATGGGTCTGCGAAGCTCTGCATCTGGTTTCATTTTCCCGTCCTTCTCAATCGCTTTCAATTTTCTGATTGTGTTCCGCGTGAGTAACTGTGCAGCCAATTCAACGTTATTAACTCCGCCAATCTACGCTGTCCTGTCCATTCGTTGACAACATCTTCGATTCGACCGTGTGACGTGGTGTGACGGCCAACTAGCCCGAACTTTTCGTTCACGAGAGTAGCTTGACCGGGGAGGACCGGAGCAGACTGTAGTGCCCAGGCTCGAGTTGCCGGATTTTGCCGGATGGACCAACCTGGACGAACCTGACCGCTTGAGACTTGTGCGGGAGCTCGTGCCACGTATGTCAATAGCATCTGAGGGGGCTAAGCCAGGCTAGAAGATACGGGGGAGCAGTCGGGAGCAGTCGGGAACTCGGGAGCCGGAAGTGGTCGGAAGCGGGGAGCTGCCAGGAACTTGTGTTCCAGTTGGGTCGAATTGCTGGAGAAAGCTGGAGGCTGCTTTTCAATAGCTGAACAGTTGTACGTGTAGTTCCGTCATCGCTTTTGCGAGCTGACTCTGGAGTTTCGGCTCCTAAGTTACCCAGCCGTGAGTGTGCTGGAAAAGTCGTGTTGCAGGAGTCGGAGGTGCTCCTCCGACACTTTTCGTGTATGATATTTTGTGAGACAAAGAGACTCTTTTGCTAGGGCTATTGGCGTTGGAGAGAGCCAAGTTTGACGCGCAGTAGAGGAGTTAGTTTTTTTGCTCCGCCTGGTAGCGACTTGAGACTTGTCTAGGAATCAAAGAATTAAGCTTTGTGAGGCCGTATTTGTCTTTTCCTTTGAGCGCATATATTCAAATTTCCTCCGTGCGTACCCTAGAAGCAGGGAATGACAGGAGTTTACAACGGGACGCCTCCTCCTCATCTAAGCTCTCCGCAGAGTCAAGATAAACGCTTCAAATCTCTTCCTCCTGCAGAAGCGCTTCCCCGTCACGAGCCGCTAGGGGGCTACATATTTGTCTGTAACAACGACACCATGCAGGAGGATTTGAAGCGCCGGCTGTTTGGTAAGTTCAAGCAGATGATGGACGACTAGCGTGGTTCTATTCTAGGTATGAGGTCTATGATAAAGCTAGGAGCTCTAGTCGCATGTATTCGCGTTCTTTTGTTTATTTCTTATGTACCCAAATTAGAGAGGTAGCCGAGGAAGGCTCCTTACTGTAAGACGAGGTGGGTACTGTTTGTCATTAAGGGTTGAGACAGGTGGCGCGGGAAAACCGTGAGGCTGTGGCCTTCAGACACTGGCATGTGGGGCCAGCTTGTGCTTACAACATGAGACGACTCAGTTAGTAGAGGAAATGAAATTAGTGTGTTCTCCTTGTAGAAGGCCCCTGTGTATCAGTGGGTGGGGCGGGACGACGGGGCTCAGTTGACCAACAGTTTTCAGAGCTACCGACAAAGGGGGAGGGGGA
>WELA01007774.1:323765-335254 GCA_009602735.1 Mesotaenium endlicherianum
GAGAGAGAGAGAGAGAGAGAGAGAGAGAGAGAGAGAGAGAGAGAGAGAGAGAGAGGGGAACGCAGCGCGCGCGAGAGCTCACAAGCTCGGTAAGCCGCTCCTCCAGCCCCTTGGAATGGTCAGTGCTCATGAACAGCATCTGATACGCTCGCCGGATGCTCTTCACCTGAGAAGGACACACGTGTGCGCAACAACAACAACAACGTCGATTCTCGACTCGTGCAATTTCAGTCAGCTTGTATCACTGCGTGGCAACAACCGCATCCCGAGGTGCACGGTCTCACCGGCAGCTATCGCTACACAGCAACCACCCGCATCCTAAGCCGCGCGGTCTCACTGGCCTATGTCGCCGCGAGCCTCATCACCGCATCACATGCTGCACAGTCTCACTGACGTGCACCCCGGTGTGGCAATCACTGCAATGACCTGATCTAAGTCTCCCCTCACCTCTTCCAAGACTATGCAAGGACAAATTTCGCCCCAGAGGAGAGCATGGACAGAATTCACCCATTAGAAAGGTGCGACACACACATCCAGCACAGCCGTCCATTGGCTAACCACACAGCAGGGCCAATTCCGTCACAAGCCAAATGGCCTCGTCCCTTCAGCAACAACAGCTGCTCTTGGCTTGTTTGGGGGCCCACTCTGCCGTGAGGCCAGAGACACATCAAGGACGCATCCGCAGCCTGTAGGAGTCGAACGCCTCGTGGTGTAGAGCGCCTAGTTGGGTTGAGAGCCTTGTCTGACTCTTGTGGGGCATAGAGCCTTACAGAGAACGGCACCTTGTGGGGGACACTAGCGCAAAAGAGAGCCCAACCCAGTGAGTCCAGCAGCAGCGGCAGCAGGGACGACTCTGAGCTTTGGGCGGTTTTATGCAGCCTTTCGGGAGCAAGAGCACAGACATGAGCCCCCCCAGTGAACTCAGGACAGTGAGCCCCGCTTGGCAACAGGAACGCCTCTGCGCCTTGTGGGGTAGAAAACCTTTTAGGAACAAACAGGCAGACGTGGTGGGCCCAGCACAGAGAACCCAGTACAGTAAGCCCAACATAGTGAGCCCAGCAGCGGCGGCAGGGACGCCTCTAATATGTGGGTGGTATACAGCCTTGTGTGAAACAAGCACGGACGTGAAGCCAGCACAAATACCCAGCACGGTGAGCCCAGCAGCAGCTGCAGGCAGCAAACGGCCGGAGGCTGGGACGCCTCTGCGTCTGACCTCGTCAGTGGAGAAGCCGCAGCGGCGCATGCCCTCCAGGTTGAGGCCGCGGAGCTCCGCGCGGTCGCCCTGCACCATGGTGTACATGGGCACGTCGCGCACCACCTGGCGTAGACCGACAGCACACCCCCCGCTCACCACCGCCACCAGCGCGGCCACCACCGCCACCATCACCAACACCAGCCAGGGGGGCGACAAGCCGTTGGGATCAGTCTCTGCTCTGACCGACGCCGAAGTGTGTCTGCTCCAACCATCACTCTAACTATGCCTGCTCCAACCTCTGCTCCCTTTCCTCCCAGTCGTTACACGTCCAGTTTCCCGGGGAAACTTGTCCTTGAGAAGTTGGAGAGATCAGGGGGCGAGGGCCTGGAAAGCGGATCAGCTCGTGTGGCCCGGGGGAGCCCGAACGGGAAGCTTCTTCGAGTGGCACTGGCGTCGCAACGGAAGTGCAGAGAAGAAAGCAGCAAGTGTCAGGCCTCAGGGTTCTCCCTGTGCTATTTCTCATTGCTCATTGCCCTTGCATCATCTTAGCTACTCGTGATAGGGTGTACTGGTTTTATTCTCTCCTGGCTGAGTAGGACCCACCGGTTTCTTTGTCACCTCACTTGTGTGGTGGGTTTCACACTTTCCTCACTCTAAAAGAACCGGAACACAAGCCTGCCCATCATTGCACGATTTTTCATAGTCACGCAGCTTTCAAGAATTCAAAGGACATGGGGTGCAGGGAAATTTCTTAATACAGATTAGGGGGGGGCAGTGGATAAATAAACACTCCAGTAACACCATGGAGCAAAAGTTGAGGCGGCTGACGGGAGAGACTCACCATGGACCCGCCAGCAAGGAACGAGAATGAGCCGACGTGGCAGAACTGATGCACTGCTACTGCCCCGCCAGTGTGAATGAAGTCCTGCGGAAGGGAAGGCAACAGGCCTCGCGTGAGGCTTTTATGAATCGCCATGGAACACGCAACAGGACTTGGGCCTCCGTTGGAACTTTCCATGCATAATGGCTGGTCTTTGAAAAATCTTCTCTACCACCCCGACCGCTGTTTTGCCCTAGACACGGCAAATGCCGAGTTCCTACCAGCAATCACTCTCAAAGTAGACTATTCTTCATGAGAATAACCTTGGCAACCCTTTCTTAGGGCCCAACATCTGTCATGAGCTGACAAGCGGTGGTCAAGCTCGAGTTACAAAACATACTCTAGTTATTACAGCATTCCCAAATGTCGCTCGATGCACTAAGAGTCCAAGATAATGAAGACCTTGAGCAGCAAGCCTTGCATAACCTAGACTGGAGAAGTGGAGACCCAGATGAGCAGGTTGGTGTCACCCAGATCACCATGAGTCTGTGGCTGTCTGTTGTTCGTCCATCCTTGTTCGTCATATTTTAGGTTCAACCCTAATGGACACAATGAGGGCGTACCTCGAAGAGGACGTGGCCAGCAAGGAGCGTCCCATTGGCCAGGATGTTGCGGTTGCCGATCTTGCAATCGTGCGCCACGTGGCACGACCCCATGATGAGGTTGTCGTCGCCGAGCACCTGGCAGCGAGCAGCGGCACACAGAGAAAAAAAGGGTGCAGTCCAAAATCACTCCGCTAAAAACCCCGGGCCCACCCCAAGCCTTCTCAGAGCGTGTCTGACGTGTCTCCGGAAATCCGTGCCGCCTGAAATACATTGAGAATGTTCTTGCTCTTTCCGGAGATGGTAGCGAACACGATTCTAGACACGGCCTGGGCACGGCCCAAGCACAACAAGAAATGGTCACGGAAGGAAAGAAGTGTGAAGAAAATGAAACTAGCTGCCTCTACTTCAATGAAGACGTCAGAGCACCTGTTCTTGGAGGGCGTGCAATCTTTGTCTAACCTTGTCATGCGGGCAGGGCAGCACTTAAAAGGGGGGGGTGTAATGATGTCATTGCCCAGCAGCAGCGAGCGAGCGAGAGAGAGAGAGAGAGAGAGAGAGAGAGAGAGAGAGAGAGAGAGAGAGAGAGAGAGAGAGAGAGAGAGAGAGNTGCCAGGCGGCAAGCGTCACGCGCTCTCGCTGCTTGCAACTCTTGATTGGCGCAGCCTCTGGGGACGAGGCACGACAGCGGTACGACACCTGTCCTCCTCACGGTCCTGGCGCCCTTCCCCGCCGTCTGTTTCCCACTCTTGACCTGCGTGAGAGTGTGAGCATGTCATATGTTAACAGAACGCGAGTGGTTCGAGGCACTGACCAGAAGCACCATCAGATGTTTAAGTGAGAGAATCACAGCGAAGGGCGAGACAGGTAGGAGCGCTGCAGGCCATCGAGAGCAAGAGAGAGGGAGCTCCTGCAGAGGCACACGTGCACTGGCCTGCTATAGAAAAAGTGTGTGTGTGTGTGTGTGTGTGTGTGAGAGAGAGAGAGAGAGAGAGAGAGAGAGAGAGAGAGAGAGAGAGAGAGAGAGAGAGAGAGAGCAGGCCAGGGAGGAGCACCAGACTCACCCAGCACTCAGCACAGCACAGCAGGGCTATTGAGACAGGGAGCAAGATAGCAAGTGGGATGGCAAGAACAATTCTAGCAAGAGGCCGGTCGCAGGAAGGAGGCGGCAGGAGTAAGAGCAGAGTGCAGCGCACCACCCACCGTCTGATCGTCGGCCTTGGAGGAGCGGTGGATGCTCACGTGCTCGCGGACGTCGTTCCCGCTCCCCATCACCAGGAAGCACTCACTGCCCTTTTGTCGCATCAGAGCGGAGACAACACCCGGTCAGGCGGATTGCAGATCCTGACACCGCTCTCCAGAAAGTCAAATTCACTTTCCAACTTACCTGCTCTCCTCACACTGTCTCGCGTTTAAGTCCTGGTTGCCTACTATCATAGTTCACAAATTTTCGAGGAGACAGTCACAGCAGATGACAGTACTTGCACACAAGGAGGTAACAGAAGAGCTTTATTACACTGGCAGATGCATTACTGTGTGTATCACACGGGATGCCTGAACAAATGTTGATCTCTATACTTTGCTATATGCCACGCCTACAATGGAACAAATGCTCAGAAAAAGCTATGCTAGTAGGAGGGAAGGCAATCAGCTTATTAGGCTTGCGCTCCGGCTACACTTCCAGTACACACGCACACACGCACACACGCACACACGCACACACACGAGCACATATATATACAAATATACACATATTCATTTATATATGTAAGTTCAAAAACATATACTTCTGTATAAAAACAAACGCGTGCGTACATACAAACACGTGACTAAGTTGACGGGCTAATTTGCCTAGTCTTATACAGAGGGATAGGTAATAAAAAACTTGGACCTCCACCAGGGGAAACAGCCTGGGACAAGCTCCCACAGAGCTAGCGCATCCGGCGCGAGGGGGCATAGCAGCAGGAGGAGTGCAGTACCTTGTACTTCATGTCTTGACACTTGGTGCCCACCAAAGCATGATGCCCTATGCTGTTGTTGTCCCCCAAAATTGTCGTCCCTGGCAGATCGGCTCCAACAATGGCTCCACTGCACCCACAGGGCATGCAACTTGCACTCGGTCTGTATCGAGCACACAGGCGCGCACGCGCGCGCACGCACGCACACACACATGCATGCACGCTCGCGCACACGGAGTAATGGACGGGAGCATGCAGCTATGACAAAGAAAGTGACAAGCCAGACCAGCAGACCTCACCGATCAGCTGGGCTCAGCTAGACTTCACATCCCAGCCTGCTTCTTCTCTGCAAGCCAATTGCGCTCTGCCACCACGTGTGTCATGCGCCAGACAAGCAGAGACGGAGTCACACCTCTTCCTAACAGCCTACACCACGCTGGTCTCCTTCAGCCAAGAGCCTCTAGGGTTATCCCCAGGAGCCAGAGGAAGGGCCTGGGCCTAAGCTGGAGCCAGAGCAGAACCGAGAGCCAGAGCCAGGGCCAACCCTAGCAGTGCCAGAGCCCAGGACCAGCCCTAGCAGTGCCAGGGCCAGATATCCAGGGAGGACTGCAAGAAGCAAAGCTGAGTCACTGCCTACCTCATGAGCGTGCAGTTGGACCCGAGCTCAGTGTTGCCGAACACGTGGCTGCCAGGGTGTAGCTTGCAGAAGGGACCCAGCTTCACTGCCGGGCCTACAGTGCAAAATGGGCCGATCTCCACCCCCTGGCAGGACAAAATGCAGTGCCCCAAGAAACAGAGTCCCCAGAGACTCACTGTCAGACTCATCATCCCCTCAATCTGCTGCTGCAACTGAAAGTGGACTCCAAGCACATGACACCAAGTGGGTACTACTGAAAGGTGCAAGGAGGGGGGTGCCCAAACAGAGAGAGTATGTTACATGTCCCGCTAGAAATAGGAATGGGCTTCTACAGGCCCTGCTCCACCAAGCCTTTGCAATCAATGGTAGCCCGGAGAACAGGCTGCAGTCCAAGCAGCATTCAGTTTGGCCACAAGTGAGCCAGAGGCGTCTTTATATAATCTCCGTAGTACTCCTCCGCAAACAACATCATGAAGGAATACAACTAGCAGAATGGGAACTGAAGTAACGGCAGCTAGTGTTCCACAAGGAGGACAGCAATAAGATACTCAGCATTTGTCCCCAGAAGCCACATCAACATACGCACTAGTTTTTATGCAGATCATTCTTAGACGCTATCATAGGGAGGCTTCAGAGACAAAACCGCCACACTCTCCTTCAGCAGAGTGCTGCTTGGTCCAAGCAGCAACAGAAGTATTCGCATGCATTTACCTGCATAAGGATAGCATCTGGGTGCACGACTGCCAAAGGGTGAATGTAGATACTACTCTGCTCCTCCAGCGTGCCTAAGCTTGGGCTGGTGGACCCATTCTGACTTCTCCTAAAGGAGCTGTCTAAGTGCGATAGACGGGACACAATCAGATCAGCCTCGTTCGCGTCTGAAGGCTCAGCACCTGTACATTAGCAGACAGCAATATCAGCTGACTGGACAAGGTTGAAACCCCTTGACTAGGCTGCAGTTGCTCTCATAAGTGATACTCCTCAGCAGGTCCAAGGCTAGTGCATTTTGGGGGGAACACACAGGAACCTCCCTGCTACATCAGCCGGCACTACGTGTTCAAGGGTCCAGATTAGGGTTTCCCGTGAGTCATTTGCAGCTTAGAAAAAGGAAAGGATATGACTGGTAAGCAGGCCTTGTCCAAAGATTGTGCCAGTCTCAAGGATGACAGCCATTTTACATCCAAATGTAGCAAATTTATGTTAAGATTCCTTGCCTGCTGTGGCGGCAGATGCTCGAGCATTCCCACCATTTCCTTTATCTCCTATACCTGCGTCAGCAGTCAAAGGCTCTTCCGCAAAGCATCCTAAAACCGCCTGCACGTTCATTGTACACGTGTTAAATGATCAACGAGAAATTCATCGAGGTTTGCAGGAGCTGCAAATATTGGCTTCTTTAACAAACCATCTGGGACATTCAGCCTACATGAATCTGCAAGTGAGGCACCACATGCTGAACTTGGTTCTGAATGACTGTCTTAGGACTTCAACACTGGTCGCTGCAAAGCGAAAAGAAACAGCTTAACTCCTCAAGTCAAAACTGGGTCAAATAAATTGTTAACTATTATGTACTGACAATGATTGGAGTGTCCCCTCCACCTATCCATGGCCTCAAAAAGACAAGAGCAATGCAGACACACACTGGTTCTTCTGCTTTCATGCTGACCTTACCCGAAATGAATCAGTTCCAAACAGGGAAGATGCTGACGAGCTCATAGACCTTCCACTTCCATGGGCTCTGCTGCTGCCTTGCGCCAAATTCGCTGAAACTTTTGCAGGAGCCCCCAAGAAAGTACTTGAGATACTTCTCAAACCTAGAGTTGTTCTGGACTTTTCTTTACCCAGGCCAACTATCTTGCTGACCAAGCTACTGGGAAAGCTAAGAGAAGGCTGCCAGCTAGTCTCTGGCTGAGTTAGCTTCTGCTGAAGCTGAGCTGTGGGACGCGTAAGCAGCATTGTGAGATTCAGGTCCTCTGTGCCCTGCACTACAACCGACTGAATGCTACCTATCCAGTCTGGCGACGTTCTAAAGAGGACGTGAAGTTGCTTCTCCTCCGAAAGGTTGGAGTCATTAAATAGAGATCTCCTTTGTGAACCGGGGAGATTCAATCGCAGGCACCCATCTCCTGCTTTGACAAACGACCTCACCTGCAACATCACCTTGGTACTATTAAGGAGCTTGGCCAGGATTCTGAAGCAGGTGCAAGACTCTGAGCTACAGAGCCAACATTAAGAGCAGCCATATGAGATAAGGAGACTCCGTCAGAACTGGTTGCTAAATTGGGTCTGATAACAGTTGTGGAACCCCCTAGGAAAGCATGGACGGCCTTCTACACTTGCCCGTCCTGTACTCTACTGCTATCATTTCGATACGCTGCAATGAGATGATCCAAGCTTCAACCTTCGTTCCCAAATGCACGGAGTCCTGAGTATTGAAAATTGACTCCAAGTTCCACCAGGTAAAGTTCATTCTGACAGAGCTCTATTTGACAACCTATGTACTTTTTCTGACATGTTTTCCTGAGTATGTCTGGTCTACGAAGATGTCCACAAGTAATAACGCGGCGCTCGCATGGCCCTCGAGTAGTTCAAAGCAAGTTTGAGCGTGTGAAGTATGTTAATTTTATACAATCTGATATAATCACAACCAAAAGCAGCAATATACGTCTAACCAGCGAAACATTTCTTTGGGCTAGAGCTGTGGTGCCCAGTTAGCCCCCAGCCTTCTCCAGTCGCGTGTTGGTCTTTTCTGTCATTAGCTTGCCTCTCATGAGGCACGACTGCTCAGGGCACGCGAAACCAGCTCAGGGTCAGCCAGCTTCTACTCCTGCTAGATGCCAGCGTGTCAACTTGTCTCATGTAATTTTCTTCCACGTGATAATTGGCCATTGATAAATCATCGCCGGGCATGCGTACCTTAACGAGCACCCTTTCTGGGCATGTACGGTTACATTTATGGACAACTCTCAGCAAATCGGATTCTGGTCATTGGGCATTGGACAGCCATGGGTAAGTAAACTCGAGCGTGCTCCAGAGTAAATTTCTCTACAGCTTTCCGATCTTCCCAGTGGAAGTACGAACTCGCCCACTGCTCTCAGCCACTCTGCAAGCAATTGAAGAATTTAGCGTCTAGCTTCTCAGCAGGAATATTGCATGCATTAGTCTTTCGGACATTCTCTTATCGTTCTGCAGTAAAAAGCAGTAAAGCTGTTCCATGTGCGACTTCGGTTTTTTTCCCAGGCAGCTTCTTGTGATCACACCATTACTCTTTCTGTCTTCTTGAAGCGGCCCCCGTCTGTGTCTAAGCGAGGGTATATCGTCGAATGCCGTTCTTTGGACATGTAGGAGCGTGGCTATGCGTTGCAATCAGATGAGTTGTATTGATGGGACCGTGGGCTCATATTGCACTGATATATGTAGTGTGGGTAACGCGGCTATTGACCTCGCTGCTCGACAATTCACATCGTCTCGCCTAATTAGCAGTCGTTGATTACTTACTTATTCTGATCGATGTTTTGAGTTACTTCAGTCTGAGGCACTAGCTTCTTGATGAAACCTACGATGAGGCATTCTTTGAGGCATCTGGTGGGAGCTCTTAGTAGATACACTGCTGCTCCATCCGAAGTTGCCGCGCTCACGTGCTTCCATGGCCCTTTTGCCGTGAAACGTCTCCAGTGGGTAAGCTATTTGAGCTCGCTTGGCTGATATGGGCCAAAAAACCAGCCCAGATAAGTTAAGACGTTGCAGTCTGCACCAATCTCTGCTAGGAAGGCACGTTATATCTTGAGTGAGACTTTCAAGAAAAGTAATCCGCTCTATGCACTGAAGGAGTGTTAATGTCCACCCGCTGATTCGGGAAGTGACGTGGACAAGAGCATCATACATACTGAGGTCCAGCCCGATGTGAGTGAGAAGGTCGGCAGAGGGGAGGGGGTGGTGGGAGGTAGGGAGGTAGAAGTGATGAAGAAGCCTCTTCTGCGGTGATGGATGGCTGGAAGGTACTGTGATCAATGGCTGAGAATTGTGATCATAAAGGGCTGGAGATTTGGGCTATCGATGGTTGGAATGTGCGTTGATTGATGGCTGGACAGTGTGCTCTGTCCCACTTGCCTCGACAAATACTTGGCACAGAGAAAAATTGTAGCTGAATCTGAATCTGCATTAAAAGCGTCAGGAGAAGCATTGAAGGGAAGACTCTGTCTTTCGCTTCATCAGGTCTAGCCAATCAGCTGTGACTGGCAGATTTCCGGCAGATAGTCCGCCATGTCATAACTGTGCAGGGGTGGGGAAGCAGGGGTGGGGAAGCTGCTTGGGGGCAGTGCTAGGAGGTTGTGCAAGCGACTTGTCATGTGAGGGCAGATCAGCGGTCCAAGGTGTCATTAATTCAGGTGGGGTGGGGAAGCTGCTTGTGGACTGTGCAGAACGGGAGAGTGATTTTTCGTGGCTGGGTACCGTCTGTCAGTCCAGCCATGTGCGCTGTGACTGAGCATATCACCGGAAACACACTCGCGCGCACACACACACGCACGCACACACACACACATACACACAGAGAGAGAGAGGCGCGTGAGGGCGTGCATGAAGCCAGTGGACCAGTTAAGCTTCGTGTGTGGGGGCTGCTCCTCTCTAGATGGGATGCAGTAGAGTCAGAGTGAGAGGTATGCGAGGCTACTTGCAGCGCTGGGCCGAGATGCAAAGCTAGAAAGTACCGGTCATCTTCATGTTGAGGGGTTTTGGAGGGGGGGGGGAGGCCAGGGTTCATATGTGGGAAGGGGCATTGAGACACATGCCACGTGTGTGGAGCGCATGTGCAGAAGCATCCGCAGGGGCAAAGCAGGCGGCTGGCCGCTGCAGCTGCTGAGCCAGCAGTTGCCCTTGCGTCGCCACCTGGAGAATGCGTGGGCCTTGAAGGAGGTCAACAGTTTCACGAGGTATGGTCAATGGGGTCAACCAGGCGCTGGGCAATCTTTGTCTTCTCGACTGTGGTTTCATATGTGTGCATGTTTCGGATACAGCTTCACGAGGGTCTCAAAAATTAGCACGTGTACTGGCACAAAAAGGACCCGCTGCGCACGCAGACATACATGAGCGTGTGCATGTACTGCATGATACGCCCTTGTGGTGTGTGTTTTTGTGTGGGTGTGTGTGTGTGTGTGTGTGTGTTTTTGCACGCGCAGATGATTCCTTCATCCGGACATGCATAGTCGTGTAAGAGACATTCAAAACATAAGCACATTCATTGTATTGCTATATACACGTAAGTGTATGTGCTATATATTCGTGTAACTGTATGTGCTATATATTCGTGTATGGAGAAGCCTGGGAGGGAAGCAAGACATGGCAGCAGGTGCGTACTGCTGTCCATGCACGCAGTCCCTTCCCCCCCCCTCCCTCTCCGACGAGGAACACTCTTGTTATACCAAGGATTGCAACTTTTTCGGCTGTCCAGCTGTTGTCTGGGAAGTCATAAGAACAGCTGCAGAACGGGGCAGTTGAGAGACCAGCTGTGAATTGGGGATTGACAAGACCAGCTGTAACTCGGAAAGCTGCAAGAAAAGGAGAGAGGCTTCTGGTGGAAGGGGAGAAGGGTGACGAGGAAGGCCTTTGAGTTATATTCGGGAGAAGCATGAGGAGGAGGAAGAGGAGGAGGAGGTGATGGGGGTCTGAAGCATGTGAAAGTACATTCCAACCAACCGGCTCGCCATCTGGTTCTGCAAAGTGTGGGGGCAGCCAGTGGCAAGGGAAGAGGAGGCGAGGGGTTGGAGGGGAGTGGAGGAGAGGGGAGAAGAGTAACGGGAGAGCCCAGAGGTTGTGTAATCAGAAGCGAAAAAAGGAACACGCATGACTGCTAGCGCGTCTGCAGGCATGGCGAGAGGCAGGGTCAGGGTTTGAGGGTTAGACATCGGGTTTTGGAGCTTGGGCTCTGGTGGAGGGTTTTGGTGGAGGGCAAGGGCACGGTGATGGGTGGAGCGGAGAGAAGAGGCGTGGCGTGGATGCAAGGCGGCATGCACGTCTTGTGGGTCACCTGACGCGCCTCGCTCGACGCGTGCACCCCTCTTCACACATGTCGCACACTCGCACATCCATTTGGAGTTGGTGTGCCAGCCAGCTGGAGAGCCAGCCAGCCGGCCAGCTTCCAGCCAGATGACAATGCTCAGTCTTGCAGTCTCCTCAAGCAAGGCCCGCAGCCCTCTTTTTGATGGAGAGGACGAGGAGGAGGGGGGTGCTTTTCACCCGGGTGGGGAGAGGGAGAACACGAAAAGGGAAAGAGGGGGGGGGG
>WELA01007774.1:342187-358209 GCA_009602735.1 Mesotaenium endlicherianum
TTGAGCAGAGCACCTCCCCCCTCTTCCCCCGCCCCGACCTGCCCCCGGGGCACACCCCTCACTTGTGTGACTTTGTTGCTCAACGGTGAGGACTTGGGACCCCCCGCCCCCAGAAATTCCGCTTTGGTAGGTTTGTTTGTCACAGGTGGCACTCGGGTGGGGGCTTGGGGACTTCTGCTCGCTCGCTCGCTCGCTCGCTTCTCTCGGCACCTCACCGAGGTTGCGCAAGCACTCCCTCCAGCGCAGGCGAGGCAGTCGCCAAGAGGCACAACGCACGACAGGGAGACCACACGTTAGAGCGCTCCCTCCAGCCCGGACAAGGCAGTAAGTATGCGGCGCGGCGAGTGGAACCACGGGCGTCAGCTACTGAGGGTTAGGGCTGCCCGTGCTGACAGGGTCCGTGTTTTAGACTATATTCAAGCCCAGGCTCAGGGCCAGTCCCAGGGAGGCTCCTCAGCCAGAGCGCACTCTGCGCCCAACACTTGGCGCGCGCGCTGCTGCCCTTGCCCCTTTCTCCCTTCTGCTCGAGTCGTGCGACGGCCTCGCCTCTCATGATCCCTTCTCTCGGCTCCTTTGCTCACACCCTTCACGCGATTTTTGGGGAAGCTTCTCAACACGTTCGCGCTTTCGAGACGGGGCCAATGTCGCCGTCACCGTCTGCCGGGCCTGGCCTTTTCCCGGGCGACTGGCTGGCCGGCTGCGCAAGCTGGCTGGCCGTCGCCCAGCTGTCGTCTAGCTGTCAGCGTGCGCCCTTGCGGCCGGCTGCAGTGCGGAAAGCAGAAGCTCGTGGGAGCAGCTGTCGCGCTCGCTCCTTCTATTACTCGTTGCACCATGGAGCACCATAGGGCACCACAGGGCACCACCTTTGTGTAGCAGCCTCGTTCGGTGTTGATGATGTGCAAATGTGCCCCTAGCCTTCCCAGGGAAGCAGCGCGTGATGTGTTCCCTTCCTCCTTGCGGTGGCGTGACACCTGTCACCAGCTCATACAGGCCTTGGCATTTCTGCACTGGCTTCGGTATAGGGACTTAGGTCTATGGGCTCAGGGGCAGAGGGGAGCAGCGCATGGCACCTTCCTTGCCTCCTTGTGGCGGCGCGCCAGGTGTCATTGTCTCTCTCAGAGTATCAGGCTCAGGATCAGAGGAGGAGCACGCTGCATCTCCACCCGGCCTCTCACGGGGGGCAGTGCGTTGTGCCACGTGTCACCGTCCTGTCCTGGCATGTGTGGAGTTGCAACTTGTCGTGGTGCTTTGACAGTCTGGCCGGCCTGCCAGCTCTGTGGTTCCCTCGCTGAGGTGCCCGACCAATTTTACGTACACGCGTCCGTCGGTCCCCTGCACGCAGTCGTGGGCCTGCCCACCTGTCGGAAAGTCAAGGAGAGAGTTGACGTCGTTGATCGGAGTTGCTCACCTCATTCGACGTTCGTGAGGCGCAGGTGAAGCGCAAGAAGGCGGCCCATGCGGGCATGTTCGAGATTGCTCGCACGCAGAACCGCCCGATGATTCACATCGGAGGGTAGGAGTGATCTCTCGAAACTGCCTGGCAACGCGCTTGGAAGATTGGGAGGGCCTTTTTCATCAGAGCCGCCTGCCGCCTCATGATGGACATCCTCATCATGGAGGGCGAGATGCTCTGCCTAGAAATGTTGACGAAACGCATTCGAGGGTGGAAGTGTCCTCTGAGAACCATCTCACGATGCACATGGGATGCAAACCGCCCGATGATACGCTCGTGAGAGTAGGAACACCCACTCAGGACCCCTCGAGACACGCATGGGCAGGACAGTGTGCCCTTTCAAAACCGCCGACGGTATGCATAGGGGGGTAGGAGAGGTCTTTCGACGGTGCAGCTTTGTTTTGGGGCTTGTAAAGGCTTGAGCCCGCTAGCATGAGTAAGGTGAATGCCTGCAGCGATCCGTCGATAGCTATTTCTGCAATGGTTTTGCCCCGCTTGCTGTTTTGTTTGAAACATTCAATGTACATTATATAAAGCTCATCTGGCACGCGACAGAGCGTGCCCTTTGTTGTCGCACCTCGACAAGGTTTAGGTTGGGTCTTACTAGTTTAGCGGGGGTCTTGAAGTGTTGGGCTGGGCCGTGTAAGGTGCATATCTACCTGGAGACGTTTTTCAGTTTTAGCTCTCCTACAAAAGGGATCAAGGCGTTATGTGTTTTAAAGCTGCAAATGTTTTGTCAAAAGCGATCCACTAGCTCCAGGTTTGTATATACTGCTCACTTTGTTATATGGTCTTTTTTCTTCTTGTAATTTATGTCTCCAACACGCACATCACATTATGACTCAAATGTATTGGACTAGGACGAGTAGAAAATCCGGATTACGTCAAAAGCACAATCTGAAACACTAGCAGAGCTGCCCGATAAGTCAGCAGACCCTTGATGATAACATGTGTATAGGGCGAATAGGCACAAACAGGCCCCAGGATTCGACAAAAGTCACGGATTTTGGAAATTTTTGGAAACATCCTCTGGCCTGCTCTGGGCGACGGTCAGGGTTTCAAGAACATCCGACAAAACTTGGTAGGATTTTTTAAATGGCGTAATAACATCCCACAAAGGAAAATTGGAAATGTTGGGATTTTACGCGACATCCGCTCCCAATGACCAGGATTTCTTTCGACATAATTTACGATTTCGAATGATTTTAAACATCCAAGCAAATAACATCGAATTTTATGCGAATCCTGGGGCCTGGGCACAAACGAGCATAACTACTGTGCAATACAGCACTAAAGTGCAATTACAATCACTGCAGAATTGAGTGGGGACGCCAAATAGTTGAGACTAAGTGGTCGCAGGTGGTCGCACTGGCTTAGTGGCACTTAATGCTTGATTTTATAGTTGACCAAAATGTTGACAATTCATTGACCGATTGATAGAAGCAAGAGGTCGCGGCGCCCCGGGGCTACGTCGGCGCCGCGGTGCAAGTATAATCTCTGGCTTTTCCAGGCTTCTGGCCACTTTCTGGCAGCCCATCGATCAGTGCACTCCCGTTGCACTCGCTTGAAACTCGCTTGAAGTCTGCCCGATGCTGCTTGACTGCGTGAACTGGCGTGAACCAGCATGGCAATCGGGTGCTGTCGGGCGGAGTCTGGACCAGTTCGGGCTGGTTTGGGCTCTCGAGTGAACTTGGCTTGAGCAGGCTTGGAAACGGCTGGGCAGTGGACAGTGGGAAACGGACTAGCACGGCACTGCAAAAAGCGTCCTTTCTAAGTTACCACAGCCAATAATATTTCTTAATAGCTCGTGTCATCTTTCGACTACAGCAGCTGCGCCGCCTTCGAATGAACTTGCGGGCAAGCTGGGTGCCTCGACTGGGCTTGGCAGTGGAAATGCCTAGGAAGGCCCACATGTTCAATAGCGTAATAATATAAACATTGAGCTGGTTTAGACCAGTTTAAACCATATTAGGCGCAGCAATGCTGTAATTCAACCACTCACATGACGGGTAGCAAAATATATACTGTATAAAAATATGTATAATTGTGCCGCATATTCCGATGTCAGAGCTCCAAGGTGAAGCCGAGGGTGCTGTGGCCCGTGGTGCAAAGAGCCCTCTAAAAAGCTTCGTGCTCTCCCTTCCCAAGTTCTCACTGAACATAATCAGATTAAAGATCTTTTGAACTGCAAAAAACTCCCTAGCTAATTTGCATCTCGCCATTCGAAGGAAACAGTATGGCAACGCTTGCCGCCAACTTTACCCAATTCCATGGTGGTCTTTCTTTGATACAACAGCGGGCGGTAGCATCTTCATCTGCCCCAGCTCAGGTAGGATGTCCAAACTGCTTGTTTGAAACCTGGTGCCGGTCTGCGATCAATCCTTTCATGAGGCATCAAATGTGTTTCAGATAGTACTTTTCAGCTGGAGGTTTCTAAAAAGAGACAAGGTGTTGGACTATTTGGCAGGTTTCCCTGGGCTGCTCCTCTAATGGCATTGTAGGAGAGCGCTTGATCACTAAGCATGCGTCGCAGCGCCTCAACTTTCGCAAGTGCCAAGGTGAGCGACCGCTATTTAGGGAGAGAAGTGAAGCTGTTGAAGGCTAAGGGTAGCCTCCGTTGGCAAGCTTTCTTCATCATTGTATTCTTTGAGAAGGATATGGCATCATCGAGCTTAGCCAGAACCAATGCTTCAACTGGCATAGCAGTTAAGTCGCACGAGGCAAATCTGCTTCATCCTCAGTATAGCACCTGCAGGGCTTATCAGTTCGTACCAGTGTCAGGCTCATCTGAGTGTGATTGTCACAGTAGCTGGGAAGTCAGAATCCTCATTTTATACCACAATTTTATACACTAGCCTTGTTCTGACAGTATATGCGTGTATCATGCAAGCACTACATTTGCACTACTATACACCAGTTTGGCTTTCTATTCTAACTCTGTTATGAGCTAAACTTGTGAGACTTTTACCTTCTTCACAGGGACCAACGCAGTCTTGGCTGCCGACGGTGATGTTGCCACGACAACTACATCTCAAGCTGGAGTGAAGGGGAAGCTGAAGAAGGTTGTGCTTGCTTACAGTGGTGGCCTTGACACATCAGTCATTGTTCCTTGGCTGAAGTAAGTCCTGTTACACTTGCTTTTGTGCCAGAGAAAGGCATCATCTCCGACATTGCTGTTCTTGTGCTTTCATTCTGTGTGATCAGTGTTTTTTCTTAGGTTCTAGCATCCTGCATGTTGTGTAGTGTTCCTTGAGGCAGTGTAGATCTTGAGATCCTGGCTGTCTTCAGGAAAACGCTAGGATTGGTTTGTATCGTCATTAGGCCTGTGATTCGAGGGAGCCCAGTTTGTGATTAATGCATGTGCTGACCATGGCTGCATTTGTACCTTGTCAATTGCAGGGAAAATTATGGATGCGAAGTTGTTTGCTTTACTGCAGATGTTGGTCAGGTATTGTCCATTTCTAACTATAGACGCTGCTAACAATGATGATTCCCAACGCACTGCAGTGGCATGTCTTTATTTTGTTTGAGATATGGCCTTGGATTGTGTATCCTTTTTTAGGTTATACGTGCGCAACTAACATATTGGCCACATAAGTACATATGTATTCCCCGCATCACATATTCTATGAGTTTTTCTCCATGTTGGTCAATATTATGTCACTTCACAAGTAAACCTACTGGAAGATTTGGCATTCGTGAACATATTTTGATGCTCCCTTCTCATGTTTGAAGTGGAATGGTGCTAGGCAGCTATAAGTGCAAACTAGTCCATTCATCTTATCCATCCTTACACAAAACAGGGAAGAGAGGACTGGTGTATGTCACTTGTGAAAGTTACGGATTTGAGTAGATCAAAAGTAGCAGATAGGCTTTAAGAGAGTATGGGAGTGATGGTCTGCAGTGAATAAGCCTTGAGGGTTGAAATCTTCCAATGAAGAATGATCGAGGGCGTTAAGAGGAGCATAAGACTTAACCTTTTCCCCTTCAGATAACACTTACCCTCTTGAACTTGTCCCTTGTCAAGTGGGGTGTTCGTGGTCTTCACAGGCAGCAGTGTGAACGTGGTTAATATGCAGTTTTGCTGCTGCATGCTTCCTACCTCGGCCCAGTTAGTATATATTTTTGTATCTTTCTGCAGATCCCCCATATGGTGATTGAAATGCTGTCTGTTGTCTGAGCATGTCTTCGCTCCCATTTGTCCAGGGAGTGGGGGAGACTGATGGATTGGAAAAGAAGGCAAAGGCAAGCGGGGCCAGCCAGCTTGTAATTGGGGACTTGAGGGAGGAGTTTGTGAAGGACTACGTGTTCCCTTGCATTCGAGCTGGCGCTGTATATGAGCGCAAATACCTTCTCGGAACTTCTATGGCTCGCCCTGTCATTGCCAAGGTAATAAATAAACCTTGCTATATCATCTGAAGCAAGCCTCTCTTGGGTGCTCTTGCAAAGCTTCAGACCTCTCTTGGAGTCCTATGGCAGGCTCTTCTGACGCCCAATCTTCAGGCATAGAGGCAGTTTTCAGTCTTGTCTGCTACTACTTATTGTGGTTGCACAGTGAGCATTGCTTTATTTCTGGATGCTCCTGAAGAGTATGCATTTGTGTGCTGAAGACTACAGAACAAAGTCCACGAGCAATTTGGAGTTACTTCAGATATGTGTGTTCATGCTCCTCTTGTCAAGCTTTCTGGTGCACCTTGAGGCAGTATCACTGGCTCCATAGCCAAGTATTTCCACTGTGTGACATGCAAAATCTTGCGGATGTTTTATCCTGCAGATTAATCATTCTGAAGGTTGAAGCTTTATGGTGCAGGCTATGGTGGACTGTGCTAAGGAGGTAGGGGCTGATGCCGTCTCTCATGGTTGTACGGGCAAGGGCAATGATCAGGTATTCTTCCCTGCAGCACTGAGGACAAATGTTCTCCATCTGAATAACCAAGGGGGTTGTTTGTATGGTACTTTTGTAAGGATGATTCGCACACAAGTGCATACGTGCCTCAGTACGTGCCTCAGTCTCTTGTGTATATAAGATGCACATTAGAAGGTGGTACAAGCTACACTTCATCTGCCACTTCAGGGTAAGAGTAATTTGTTTTGGGGAGGCTTATGTAGCCAAATGCAGGAAGTGGTATAAGAATCTGGGGAGCACATTATGGTTGGTGCTAATGTAAGTATGGGGGGAATATATCAAGTGGAGTATATAGTGCAATCTCTGGCTACACTCCTGAGGTCAGAAGCCACTATTGATGTTACAAGATGATGGCAAAATTTGAGAAATGCAGATCGGGGATATCAAGTTGGTAGCTTCGTAGAAAGAGCTTGAAGAGACGACCATATTTAAAGTGACGATAGTTGCCTCCCCCACCCCACTCACTCTTCGACCTCGCTGCATGTTCTTGAATGCAAACCTCATCTGGTCACCTCTGCCGTCTTCTACAGCCTTCTCTTCTCACCACCAGGGAGCAGAGCACCCAATAAGACAGTTCCTTTGACGACTGCAGCTCATGACCCCCCTCCCTTCGTTCCGCTCACTCTCTTACACTCGCAGGTGCGCTTTGAGCTGACTTTCTTTGCGCTCGACCCCAAGCTGAAGGTGGTTGCCCCCTGGAGAGAGTGGGACATCAAGGGCAGGGAGGATGCTATTGACTACGCTCAGAAGCACAATGTGCCCATCCCTGTGTCGAAGAAGTCCATCTACAGCCGTGACCGCAACCTGTGGCACATCAGCCACGAGGTATCCTGCCTGCTGACCAGCCCCCTCTTCCTGCCCCCCCGTTCTCTATCTGACATCTACTCTTTATTCTTCCCTACGACCTCGTCTCTTCAGGTCCGAGTTGCCCACTGCGCTGCTTGAGTGGTGCGACGCCAAGCCTGAAAAGGGGTGTAAAACCATGCTCCACTGTGCTTCAGCGGGAGTTTGCATGTTGAGGCTGCTAGCGTGCTCCAGGTGCTCTGGTATTCTGTATCCTGCCGGTGGCTACTTCTATGTCTTATAGTGCACTGTCAACATGTTATTCTGATGGTCCGTGGATGTTTGCTGCTCTGTTATGTCCTGTAGATTTTGTATCAGGCTGCTTGTCCTCGTCCTTCTCCAAAGCTCACTCACACATATCCGCTGCCTCTTGTCGTCTGTGTCTTCTTATGCTGAGAAGGGAGATGTCCTGGAGGACCCTGCCAACGAGCCCAAGAGCGACATGTTTGTTATGTCGGTTAATCCCGAGGACGCCCCAGACACCCCCCAGTACGTGCTGTCCCTCTCGTCTCACTGTGTATGTCAAACTTGCCTGTGCAGATGGCAGATGCTGCATGTGTCTGGTCTTGGGTAGGGTAGGGTAGGGTGATTTTGGACTACGTTCAGTTGTTTGCGGGGAATGATAGAAATCAGAAAAGGGGGGGGAGAGGGGTGGCATGGGGATCGTGGGCTGGGCTCTCAGACGAAAGAGAATGAGAAGTGGGAAGACAGTCGAGGCAGCCTGCTGCTTGTTTGCTTTGGCTTGCCTGAGTGAGTTGAAGGCAGCCACCAGGACTTCACAAAAGCTGAGCCTGGCGTAGTAGTATATAGTCTCATCTCCTAGATCTTGATACAATTGTTGCCTCCATCGAGCTGCTAGAAGGGCTGCTAGAAGGGCCTCCAAATAAACTAACATTACTTCCAGAAGATGGGACCCTTGGACTTTCACTTTGACTTTGACTTTGGCCACTTTGATTCCTTTGGCCACTCGACTGACAGAATATACTGAGCTTTCCTGTGCTGGGTGAGGCAACAGGTATGTGGAGATTGGTATCGAGAAGGGCTACCCAGTGTCTCTGGACGGCGAGGTGCTGTCCCCTGCCACTCTGCTGGAGAAGCTGAACGAGATTGGCGGGGCTCACGGCGTCGGCCGATGCGACATGGTTGAGAATCGCCTTGTCGGCATGAAGGTGCGCCCTGGTGCTGTGTTGGCAGCACGCGGTTGCGCACCATTGCACGCATCCACTTGCATTTATGTGACTTTTTGTTCACAATACTGTGTCACGGTATTATGATGACAGCGATGTGTCAACAGTGGTGTGCTACAAAGCAATGTGTTGTCCATTTGTGTAACTTCTGTGTGTGTACTTTGACGAGAGTTCAAGGACGTGAGCCTGCTGAGATATGATCGCATGGCCCACCAGCGTATCTTCTCCAGCTGGCTCTGGCGAGTTGCTTTGCTGGTCTTTGCTGGTTGCTACCAGAAAATATTTCGCCCAAGTCTGAGTTTGGCAGTAAGTTATGTGTATGACCAGCGTTGTCCTTCCGTTGTTATGGTTGTGCAGTCTTAACGCTATAAGCCTGCAATCAGGGTAACATTATACATATGAGAGCTGGCCATTGCCGTCCAGAGGCCTCTTTCAATGACGGGAGGCAGCCAGTGTTGACCCCCCGATCGTGTGGTGGTCTGGTGGGGTTGCGCAGAGCCGCGGAGTGTATGAGACTCCTGGGGGAACCATTTTAGTGGCCGCCTGTCGCGAGCTCGAGTCGCTCACGCTCGACAGGGAGACCATGCAGGTGTGTGTGTACATTCATTCCTTTCCTTTGTATGCTTGCTTTCTGCGCCCCCTTCTTACCCCAATATGCTCGATGCCACCACTTTCTATTGACCAACACTCTTTCCGCTCTGTAGTTCCTCTTCAGACACAAACCATCATACTGGTCTACAGCATCCTTGTACAAATTATAATGCTCAACCAATTGAGTCTTCGGCACGCTTCCTAAGTGGCAGCATAGAGAGTTGAACACAGAAACCGGAGAAGAACAGGACGAGGGCGTAAACATTTCTGCTCTACCTTTTTGGACTTGGTCTTGACCTATGAATGCATGCTGAGTGCATTTTCATGGTGGAAAAGACAAGCAAGGGGCTTCCTAGCAATCTCACAATGCCACATGTGCTGGTAACCAGGAAGCCTTTCCTGATCACCTGCACCTTGCCCACAAAATTGCATCACACACTTTGCCCGCTCCAGATCCTTGAGGAGCCTCTTCCGATCCCCCAGACCTCCCGCCTCTGTTCTTCACCTTTCCAGCCTCCCGCTCCCCCCCTCCCCCATCCGCCTCGTGTCCCTCTCTTCATTCACCCTGACCCTACTCGTATTGTTTCACCTGTTCCCCCCCCTCTCCTCCGTCCCCTGCTCCCCTCCTACACTCTTGCACCTCCCTTGGGTCCACCTCCGTGATTGACAAATCACACCTTCCGCCCTCCCTCTCCCACACCCTCCCTACCTCGTCTCATTTCACCTTCCTCCCTCTCTCCCTTGCCTCAAACTCAACTTTAACCTCACCCTCCTTGCTCTTTGCCTCCCTCCCTCCCTCCCTCCGTCACCTTCACCCTACCCTCACCCTGCCTGCTTCGTCTGGTTAGCTCTTACTCCCCTGCACACAAAGGACACACCTCGGCCTCCCTGTCGCATCTCGCACTCCGCCTTCCTCCTGCCTCCCTTCCCCTTACCCCATCCTCCCTGTCCCCGCCTTGTTCCACCTTCCTCTCCTGCAGACAAAGAACATGCTCACCCTCCCTACCTTGTCTCCAGTTCCGTCCCCCTCTTGTCCTTCCTCCCCTGCCCTCATCCCGTTCCGCCTCCCAACCTCACTCTGTCCTCACCCTCACTGTCACCCTCTCCCTCCCTGCCTTGTCTCTTTGTTCCGGCTTCCTCTCCTGCAGACAAAGGACATGCTGGCCATCAAGTACGCGGAGCTGGTGTACGCGGGGCGCTGGTTCGACCCCCTGCGCGAGTCGCTCGACGCCTTCATGGAGAAGGTCTCGGAGACGAGTACGGGCTCCATCAAGCTGAAGCTGTTCAAGGGCTCCGTCACCGTGGCCTCACGCACGAGCCCCTTCAGCCTGTACCGCCAGGACATCTCCTCCTTTGAGGAGGGCAGCGGCATCTACGATCAAGCCGACGCTGCAGGCTTCATCCGCCTCTATGGCCTGCCCACCAGGGTGCGCGCCATGCTCGAGCAGGGCTTGTAGGCTCTCTCGCTCCTAGCGCTGGTGCTAGTGCTGGCGTTCTTCAAAGGAGGAGAGGGAGGGGGGAGCAATGGCGAGGGGCGGGGCTCGCGTGATTCTTCCTCCTTGACGGTCGCCTGTTTTCTGGCTTCCTAGGGGGAGGGCTCAGACATAGCCTGTGATGTTACGGAGCGGGGAATGACAAAATGGCCCACTGCAGAAATGGTGGGCATAAGCGGGAGATGTGTAATTTGTTTGGGCACATAGGTCCCGGTGACTGCTGACGCGCACGGGAGGCAGATTGGCTGAACATTGGCCCGGCCGCAAGTCCTACTTGCCGTTGTTTCTGCCGTATTTGTGTGGAACTAGGAAAAGGGCCGTCCAGAGTTGGTAAGAGCAGCTGTCATCTGGACTGAGTCAATCTCCTCCTTGTACTGGAGGTGCCTCATCATCAGGTGCCTAGTGTGCCCAAATTCTTGGAGGTATTGGCCTATTGCTTCTGTGGTTAGAGAGGAGCCTGGCGCGTGCTTGGACAGGGAGGAAGTGGAGTCCATTTACCTCTTCTCTTTTCCCGCCTGCCATGTATGGACTGATAGGCAGCCGGGGATGTGATCTTAATAAGGGGAATGCTAGATTGTAGAGTTGAGCCCACAAGGGCAAGCTAGTGAATGCATCTCTAAAAAGTATTTTGATTTCGAGTACACCCCTACAAGTTTGAAGGAGGCATAATAAGCTGGGGACATTAGCCAGGTACTACTATTGGCTACTAGCCTGACTTTGCTGCAAGAATTGTGAGCAATTAAATAGTCGAGTACCATTGTACCCAACCATGTGTCTCCTTGCCTTGTTGCTTCGGCTCTATTCTTCATATTGAATGTTCAACTTTGGCTAGCAAGCATTTCTGTGTTCTGTGGATAATGTTGGGCGGCATCTATAGGCCCAAGATGGACTCGCGTAGATCACCCTTATTTTTTTGTTTTGCGGACGGGTGGAATCGTGCATGTCTTGCTTTGAAGAGCAACTGGCTTCACTTTGGTCACGCTCTTCTGCAGCAAGGGATGCATGTACATAGCCCAAAGAGGCGTGGGTCATATTGTGTTAGTCCTCCTATACTTTACTCATTACCGAGACAAGGGCCTCATATTTATGGAACTGATGAAGCGGATAGGCAAATACCCATTTTTCCTTTTGTGCAATATGGACGGCGACTATTTTAGTTTGATGAGGGATAACTTTGGCAAGAATTGACCAACGCATAACAATTACTCATAGTAATGAAAGAAAAAAGAAACTTTTGATGTAAGCAAAACAAGTCTCATTGAGGCTTCCAAGATCGAGAAAGGACACCGAAACACAAGGTAATGCACAAAGGCTTCATGCTCACTATTTAGAAGAAACCGATGGTCAAGCTAGTGAAGTTCAAGAGAAAATATATTGGAACAAGTTGTCATAAGGTGCACATGTCAAGCGTGCATGTTTGGCTACTTAGTTGCACACATATGAATGCGCAATTGCATCCAATGACATGACCGCTCTTGTACGCTTGTATGAGGAAAATGGCCTTGCATGAAGAACCCTTAACGTATACTATACACAACAGGATATGACATGATTTAGTGCGCAATTAAAAGGTGGGGGCGAGACTCTTTCAATTTTTTCCTCTCCGGCCCTGAAACAATTCAATGGGACAAGCTACCGGAACCCGTGAAGACCTTTCTTTGGGCCGGGAATCCGGCATCAATTCTCCCGTATGGAAGCTTACGCTCTTAAGCATAAATTGGTCCAAATCGAGTACCTCAACCCGCTCAACCTGCCACTGTAGCCGTCGCTGGGGGTAAGCAATGATATGGGGGAGGAGTAATGTAAGGTTAGAGGTCAAGCAAAACGTTCATTAATTCATTACACTTAAGTGTATTTGCCTATGGCCCAATATTTGCAACACCGAGAGATGGAGAGCAAAGAGTGGCAGGTTAGGCTGCCAGGCTGAATGAGCAACCAATCAGGAAGTAGGTCAAGCTGACAAGGCAGCATAGGTACAGTATAGGCTGTGGGTTGAAAGAATAGGTGGCGACGAGCCTCGAAGTTTGCGTTGAGTATAGTCTTTAGCTTGAGTATTGTGGTTTGGCTGACAAGACGTAGTAACAACAAGGGATAATTACACATTTACCATTGATTGAAGCTGAAAGATCAGATTCACCATCGATTGGCACAAACTGGACAGACATATACAGTCTACAGATTCTGCCAATTTGGACAAAAATACTACTTTCTTGTCTCGAACCCCTCCGGATACATAGCGACGAGAACAAAGGCTCTTCTTTATTACTAGATCCTGTCAGTAAATTGTGTAAGTAGGAGTTACACGAACAAACGAGGGAGTGAAGTCGTTGCTCTCATCAAATGCTCTCAAAGTAGGTAACTTGTTTCCGAGGAGAGAATCTTGCTCCGACCTCAGAAGAAACTTTGGAAGGGATACCATTTGCTACAAGGTGAACCCGAAAGTTCAAGGATTGGAGGGGAGGGCCGAAAAGACTAAATTCGATACACGAAGAGGCAATTAAGGAGGTGAAGGACGTACATGGATTACAAAAAGATTGCCAGTAGATAAGTGAGTTGTTCGGCTGATATGCTTTTAAGTTATATAGGGAGACGAAAACCTCGATGAAGAATGTACAAACAAGAGCGGAGAATACCAAAAGTGAATGGGCGCAAATTTCTGCAACGAGTCGTAAACCGTGCAAAATTCTTGGAGGTTCAAAAGAAGGACCAAAAGGTGCTCAAATGTGGTGAGTTAGATTTGGCACTACTTTTGCGTTCAAAAAAGGTAGTTTGATGAAATGCGCTTGAAGACTACTCGCACGACTTATACACTAAGAAATTGAAAGTGCTCGACAGCACTCGCAGTACTAAGTAATGTCAAAGCATGCAGTGAGTAAGCAGCAAAAGAGGTTCGAGACAAGAAAAAATTATTTCTATCCAAATTGGCAGAAACTATATATATCTGTCCAATTTGCGCCAATCGATGGTGAATCTTATCATTCGGCATCAATCGATGGTAAATATGTAGTCATCCCTGACAACAAAGACCAAATAGTGGCAAGACAAACTATGCCATTTTTAGGTGGATTGGGTGGGTGGCACAATCGATATGACTATAGATAGAAGATACACGCAGAGAAGACGGTAAGGTTGGCCAAAAGGCAGCTGCCAAGTCTCTCTCTTATATATTTTAAGTAAGCGAACGAAGAGAGACAGTCCAAGTCAGCGGGTGAGCGTATTTCGGTCGCCAATAGGAAAAGCTAGAAAATTATTGAGGCTAGTAGCCAAATCGTCTTACGAGTACAGCAGGTCAGAAGGAGCCAAGGAATGCCCGGATTGGTGTGGCGCTCGGGCCGAGCTTAGTTAGTGGCTCTGGTGAATAAGTTGAAATAGCACATGCAGACGTCGGTGAGATGAGTTTCCACTTAGATAATGAGAGGCATTGTATGAAGGTTAGCATATGCTTGTACAAAGATTAAGTGTCAAGTCCGGGATGAAGTATGTGCTTAACCCCGAGTTTGTCGTACTTGCATACTTGGTTATTGGATTGGGGTGATGATGAATATGTGTGCAAGAGATTGCCTTGCTTGTAGAAAGTGTTGAGGACCTCACATCTGTCGAGCGGAAGGACTTGAGGGACAGGTGGTCGTCTCGAGAGGACGACTAAAGCTCAAAGAGAGATCTTTGAGAGTGAACCATCTCTCCTTGGACTTCTTGTCTAATCTCAAAGAAAGTGATGTACACAGTTGTGTACAAATTCACATACACCACGCGCAAGCCGAATCCCGCGACACTTAATTTTGGCGCTGGAGGTACCAATTCGATAGCGATCGATCTCACTTGCGATTCTTTTGACAAAGTTAAGAACGCGTTGCAGCAGCTCACTTGTCTTCTTTATGATTCTCTGTACACGCTCTTAGCACTTACAAGTCCTAATTAGAAGTTGTTAAGCACTTAAGGACGAACACCTGACAACAAATAAAAATACTTGAGACAAAGTGTGGAGGCATTTACGACTAAATGAAAGTGGCGGATTCACGAGAGTAGAGCCTATAAAAGGTAAAACTATGGCTCTTTTTGCTGCAATCCCGCCCCATTAACTTTCAGTACTGTTAAGTATGATGTTTGTTATCTGCTCTGAAAGAACCGCAAATGGGTTTGGGACGTTTTCACCCCGTGAATTTGTGGACAAATTCGTAGACATATTTAGAGGTGGTTTTGTGAGGAGGGGTACGAGCGGCCTGGGAAATGCAAGTGTCAACATAAGCAGCATAAGAAGGGAAGAAATATCATTTCTACTTCCCTTTTGCCATGGGGGCAGGCTGGGGGCAGATTAGGGGCAGATTTTAGGGTTGGGGGCAGATTTAAGGATATTCGTTATTTGTTTACACAACAAGTTCTTATACTTACCTGATGTAGTGAAACAGATAGATCAAGTACTTAGTAAAACATAATACTTTATCTATTCAAGACAAGGATCTTTGGACACAAGTGGTAGCTTCTTGAAAGAGAGATGGCTTCTTGAAACTTAATATATTTCTGGATTTTGGCAAATACAAGAGTGATTCTCCAATGTCTTTCTATGTTCTAGCTCTTGTTTATATACTTGCTAAATAAGTAATTTCTAGGAAGGTGTATGTTGATGTGTTGGCACCCAACACATCCCAAAACTTGCCACCTCTTTCTAGAATAATGTACACATGTCCTTTTGACCTAAAAATGGCACATTTGACTTTTGCCACGTGGAGTTCTTCTAGGTCTTTCCTCTAACTTCGAAAATGCCTTGGAAGGTTCAAAGGACATGAACCAAGTTACTAGAGTACCTATTCACACTTGACTCCACACAATACTACTCCAAATATATTTGAAAACATTAAAATATATGCAAACTAATATATAATAACTCAAATCACTACATCACCCCCCCAATAGAAAAAGCGACGTCTCGGCGCGTCAAGTCAGGTCTTACACATGTGGAGCAAACTAGTCAACAGTTTCAAGTCAGATGCCACACATGTGAAGAGGACTAGTCAAAGGCGCCAAGTCAGGTGCTACACATGTAAGGTAGACTAGGCAAGGTCGTAGGTGGTGTGACCTTATTGGCTAGCCTACTCCTTAATGATAAAGAAAATTGTACAAGTTGGCCCAGAATCTGCCACAAATTCAAAAATTCATAGCGGCCACAGAACTGCTCCAAATCTAAAAATTTGAGTGCCAGACGGACCGCGTCGGAGAATTCTAGCGGGTCACCAAATTTGAGAGCATTCTAATTTCTGGACTGTTGTTGAGAGCTGAGAGAGTAGGCACTCCTCCAAATCTGTGCAGAAACTTCTGAAAATCATAAGTCCTTCTATGCTTCTTCAAATTCTGCAAAGTAAGTCTCAAACTGGGCGCTGTAAGATGTTCTACCAGGGTCTTGAGTTTCACAGCATTCCAAGTTCAGCGGAGGGCACAATGTCAGAAGGCATATTCTGCCCTAACAATGCCAGCAGCCTGACCCCCTTCTACTTAGAGCATCATATCTCTCTCACCAGTGCTCCAAATTGAGCAAACTTGGACTCTAAATGACC
>WELA01007774.1:428473-441239 GCA_009602735.1 Mesotaenium endlicherianum
GGGGGGTCGCGAGGGGCAGTTGCAAGGGGCAGAGGGTGGCAGTCTCTTAATTAGCGACTGTGTGGCAAACGGCCGCAGCCGGCATGCAGCACAGCTTGAAGTGGGCCGCTGCCCTGGCTGACCATGACAAAAGGCATGACAGGTGGCACTCACAGATTTCCCCCACACATGTCTCAACGAACAGGCATGCACTGCAGCACCTATAAGCACGTGCATGCACGTAGTGCGCACGGCTGGCGTGCAGCTGGCACCCAGATGGCGCCGCAGCCCAATGGAGAGCCACATGCGCATGCTGCAGCAGGTGCAGGTGTCGATCGGCGGCGACAGGATATCAAAAGAGGGCACAGGAGGGCACAGGAGAGCACACGAGGGCGAGCAAGCAAGCTTCCTTAGCATTTATGCAACGCCTCAAGAATCATGCAAGTGTGAGCGTATGTTGTCAATTGTTCAACCGTGCACCATCAATCGTGCAAGCGTACGCCACTCATCGTGCGCGTATGTGCATGCCATCAGTCGTGCTATAGCGCACGCCACCAATCGCACGACGTGTGAGCGCATGTCATCAACGACGCAATCGTACGTCGCCCAGTAAGTAAGCAAGCGCACGTTATCCGCAAAGGCGGGGCTGCCAATGTCGATGCCCGAGTCGATCACGCCGATCACCACGCCCTCCCCCGCGCTCTCCACGCCCCCGTTGGCCTTCCACACCGTGTCGGGCAGGTTCAAGAAGATGGGCGTGCGCGAGGGCGTGCGCGTGGTCTGGAGCTCCAGCCAGATGGACTCCTCCACGCGTGCCACGTCGGCGTCTGCCCTCAGCGCTGCCACCTTGCCCTCTGTCAGGGAGGCCGCAAAGCCATTCACCAGGGCCGTGTAGCTGCAGCCACACGCGTCCGATCGGGCGGATCAACGGTGCAGATTGAGGGGCCAGGGGGAGGAGGGCGTCGAGGGGTGCCAACAAACTTCCAGCAAGCCGGGGAGGACACAAGACTGGCTGGCGCATGGGCAGCGCCGCATGGGGACCACGCTGATTGCAACCTTGTCGCTTGACACTCGTAAATGGAGTATATGTGAAACACAGATTTGAATTTCATGTATGGAGATATGGTCATAGATACAGATTATAATATGCACGTAAGCAGCCGGATGTATGTGTGCGATGTGACCACGCGCGAAGATGCAGCAGCTGACGGCCGATGCTATAGGGCTACGATAGTGGTGCACAGAGAGAGGGAGAGAGAGAAGGCAGGTGCATGCAACGACTCAGGGCAACGCCTGCGTGCATGCATGGGCGCGAGGGGAACGTAAGCACAGGTGTAGCAGGGCGTGGCTGACTTCAGAAAGCAGCAGCTGCTGTTAGACTGAGGTTGCGGCAGCACGCATTGCGCATGCTGCGGGCTGACACGTACAGAATTGAACGACCGCTGACCCGCCGTTCGAGAATCGAGATAGGGCACATACGCTTGAACTCGATTTGAGTGTCGAGGGAGACAGCGCGTTGCAATAATGTGCTCATATGCACGGGGCAGGAGTGAGAGCACATAGAAGGGTCACGAGCGGAAGCAGAAGACGGCGGCTTCTAATTTGTCCTCTGCCATACCTGTATATCTTTCTGCCCACGGGGACGCCAGCTCTAGTAAGAGTGCTGTCATGGCCACGTGTCAGCTCTGCAGCGTACGACAGGCTGGCAGGACTGTGGAAGTCAAGCTTATGGGGGGCCCCAGCAACCCTGGGGAGAGTGAGGGCGACGACTTTGCCTTATGCACCACTGGCTGTGCGGACTTCAGCATCACCACGTAACCTGTCTACACGCTCGGAAAAATTTACTAATTGCCTTCCTATGACTGCACGTCGCGTCACCACATAGCGTGCTGACACACTCAAAGAGTTAATCATTGAACTGCTTTGACTGCATGAGGAGGCAGGACAAGTACGCCAATTTCTGTCTCGAACGAGGAGACACGTACTAGCTTGCAGTCGCAATACAGAAAGCCACTCTTCAAAAGTGAGGAGACAATTCACATGGCTCCAAGCATATGACACAGAGCTGTGCACGGCTAAGAGCATCCTTCTCTTTCACGAACATTCTTCTACATCAAGAGTAGCCCTGCATCATCATCACAATTCCGAGCAACCATACCTGAGCGGCGTCCTGGAGACTGTACGGATGGGAGAGCCCCACTACTGGGCGTCATCGAAAGTAATCCAATCAGCAGAACCATCGTAGACACCATCTTGGCGAACATAGAGGCAGCTGGAACAGCCCTCTAACAAGTTCTTTGAAGTTCTTTATACACACACCAAGTAACGACTCTCACTTTCCCCCTGTGCTCCGCTCACGACCGGGGTTCCAATTTAAATTGCTGTGCAACGCACTGAAGAGCAGCACTGAGCTCGTCTGCACCGATTTGCACTGACATGCCCAGACGACACGGCGGGAATGGACGGTGGACCGTTCCCGGACGTAGATGTTCTTAAGAGTACCGAAAAGTGCCCCAAAGTTCCAGATAAAATTGGTGCCAGGCTGGCAACATCCGCCAACTATTGGGTCGCGTTAACGAAGTTTGTCAGCTTCGGAGGCCGACGATCTTTTCAGAGTACATACTACAAACATCGAAGTACGTTCCCGACCATGTCCCCGACCACTTCAAATATTAAACTTTGAGAATTCGTACACAAACAAAAGAGTTGCCGTGCACCAGACTGACCATGTCGCGCAATGTCGCGACTGCTATCAGTTGGACGGCGCAGCATACATGTGGCAAATCAGGGCCTCCCCCAGGTACAATTAGTCAACGTCGACTCACCGTCCAAATCGCTGACATGTGCAAAGTCAGCATTAAAACTTCGAGTCCGTCGCACTTGAGGGTCACCACGACGGGTCAAAAGCGACCCTCAGCAATGGGTGGGGTTTGACATCTGAGTCAGCTGAGAGGCTGATCCCACGAAGACCTGCAAATGGTCCACGTCAGATTGTCAAGTAACGCAAAATTGACGAAGCAGCTATTTAAGCGATTGCCAAATCAGGCCACGCTATTATAAGGGCAGGTCAGCATCGTCACGGCCCCCTTGATAGAACTCCCACGACAAAGCTACCAGAGTAGGAGACATAGGCTCGAAGGCCACCTATGAAAGGGGCAGTGTGCCCTAGTGGAAGCGTTGTGACTCACGAATAACCAAATTAGTTGCAATCATACTCTAGAGTTGTAACGATCGGCCGTGTGGCCGCCGCGTGCGACACGTCGGATGCGATCGAAAGTGTCGCCAATTTTGGTATAATATATCTTACGAATTGCTCTTGTATCATGTTTTATTGTATTTTTACATATATTATTGTTATAAATAAGCCCGACGTCTGAATTGTATAAGTACAATTGGCGCGCAATCAAAGTACTCCGAGTTGCCTTTTCGTTCGTATTGCTACAAGAGTGCAGCGGCACCACTCTAAGAAAACTATGGAAAATTACTGAACATTTTGAGTAGCAAGAAAGTGCTCATAAACGGAATAGGATGAATAGTCTTGTCCTTACAAACCCGTAGAAATTGACAAAAGTGAAAATTGATGAAAAATGAAGAAGTTATGCCTACTCAAATTTTTTGATCTAACTCCTCACCTTCAGGAGGGAGGGCCGCTTTGCAACGAAACTTCTAAGTGTTTGTCAAATCGTGAGTATGCCACATTCGCCTGATCTGGTGTGTCGGCTCGATTTGACGTCTACATACATTGCACATAAATCTCTAAAACACATTGACTAAGGCACTCTAGGCTAATCCGAAGCTTCTATTAATTCAATCTGGTCGGCACTCCGCGTCAACCAAAATTACGTGATGGTTCAAATTCACTCTAACGACCCAGATTGCCCGACGATGTTAGTCAATCCGACAGTCGCGCTCACCACGAATTAAACAGTCGTCAACCAACCTTAAAATTATTGGACAGGATTTGACTTTGTTGCTTGGTTGCAATAGGCCGGCGCCATATAAAGGGTAGGTGCGCCATGAAAATAACTCTCTTTTTGTGAGATGAACTCAACCTGACAGGAGTGAGCGGCCATGGTCGGCCGTGGCCAGGCTTGGCCTCAACTCGCCTCCTGCCGCATTATGTAGGCGTCTTAAGAAGGTGGCAAGTGTGGACGCTCTGACAAAGAGCGTGCCTTATTCAAGAAAAGGAGTGGGAGGGATGGGGGACGGGGTTGGGCATGGAGTGGGCGCCTACATGGCCGCCATGGTTGGAGGGAGAGAAAAGGATAGGTTGGGAGAGCAAGAGAGGGCGTGCTGCCGACCCAAGCAAGTTGTGCCGTGCTTTATCTTTTAGGCGCCCTCTCTCTGCGTGGCAGCCATGGCTATAGCTGCTTCTTGCGCAATTTTTACTATGTCCGACGTTAAAGAACGTGTCGACGCTGTTGACGTTTTTTTGTCGCTCGGTTTGGTCGTAAGGGGTCGCCTCGCAAAGGGTGTTTTGTCTCTCTCTCACAAACTTTCAGTTCACCACCAATCCAGTATGTAGGGAGTCAAGACAGAACGGTATGTGCGGTACTTTCTCGTCAGTCAGGCGCCCCTCACAAAACTCCTTTGACGAGGAAATCAGTAGGGGCCCTCGCTTGTGTGAGCGCTGGCCCGTATGCGTTTGAAACTTTGAAATTGTTTACGACGCGAAAGCGTTTGTCGTGGTAACGCATAATCTGCAGTCCGCCCTTCCGCGAGCGCCATAAAACAAAGCATTGCCATAACTTATTCCTTTCCTCCGGTTAGACAGAGTGCGCCCCTAAGGCTTTTCATGAGCGGCCATAGTGAGCAAAAGCAAGGCCGGGTCTGGGTCGTGAGGTAGCTTGTGATGGGGTCGTGGGAGAGGGTGCTCTCCCTCGTTAGACGGGTTCGTAGGGTCGAAAGCTTGGAGCGCACGCTGGTGGGCAACGATGGCCGCTCCACATTGCAAAGCGGCCATGGCCGCTTGCTTGTTTTACAGGTGTTAGAGTAAGAGGGAGGGTAAAGGAGCAGACATGGCAGAGGGAGGGAGGAAGGGAGGGTGGGAGGTCGTGACTTGTTGCGTCAACATCAAGCATCGACAGCGCTCGCGCTGTTTTGACGCTTAATTTTGTCTCGATCGATACGAGGGTGTTTTTTAGGGGAAAAAGGTCGATTCGCTCACAATCAATAACATCGCCATTTCTTGCTGTTTCCACGCTTACATTCTCTACCGCCCGCTTTTACTAGTTTTTTTGTTACCTCCCTATGTAGAGCGTGCACCAAGTAATTACTCTCTTTCTAAATATTTTGCATTCATTCATATGTCCACTTACGACATCATCCGTGTCGGTACCTCTCACACTTGTGACGGCCGCTGACACGTGTAACTACAACCTGGTTGACATCCGCCCCTGTCGGCGGCAGATTGCATGTAGCTATATTAGTTAGATTATATTAGTTAGTTTTCATCATTTTAATACTTCTGAATATTTGTAGAGTAATTTTGTGTGGATTCAAGTGTAAATAGACACTCTAGTGACTTGGTTCATGTCCTTTGCTTCTAGGACATTTTCAAAATCAGAAGAATGACCAAGAAAAACTCCACGTGGCAAAAGTCAAATATGCCATTTTTAGGTCAAATGACATGTGTCCATTGTGTTAGAAAGAATTGGCAAGTTTTGGGATGTGTTGGGTGCCAACACATGAACATGCATCTTACTAAATATTATTTGTGTAGCAAGTATATAAACAAGAGCTAGAACATGGAGAGGCGTTCTAGAATCACTCTTGTACTTGCCAAGTTCCAGAAATATACTAACTTTCAAGAAACCATCTCTCTTTCAAGACGCTACCTCTTGTCTTCAAATTTTCTTGCCTTGAATAGACAAAGTAATCTACTTCACTAAGTACTTAATCTATGTGTTTCACTATACTGCACATAAATGACTTTATTTTTCTTTTAGCCTAAACTAGAAGACGCCAAGTCTTGGATTAGCATAATAAGCGTTCTCCATATTGTATTCTTACATTTGTATCTTCCAAATATTTTTTAATTTGCAAGAAGTTATGTGCTATTCACTTCTCCTTTGAAAAAAAAAATCTTCTATTTTTTTGGCAGGCTCTTTGCTTGAGTTGATAGATTCACGATTGATATTAATTGTAATTGCAAAATCACGTAAGCGCAATTTACAAAGAGAATTGGATTCAAAAAAAATTGCCCACATGGACTTTCACTTTGGTTTCAAAATTAGAAGCTTACGAAACACCAAATCCTATAACAAACCTATGCTGGCCTGACTGGGCTTGCTCCCAACCACGCTTGGCTTCTTGCCCCTAACCACGCTTGGCAGCTCTTCAATGCAAGCTACACTTTCTTAGTTCTTCATTGATAGTTTCTTGAATCAACTTGCTCTTGCATTCAGCAATTCGACATGCAAAATTTGAAAACTTAGTATCTAACACATAAGTCACCATTTTAAGTGCTCTTTGCACACGTTGGTGTTCGTCCTAATCTTGCACCGGAATCTCCGAGTATATCTATTTGGCAAGTTCTATTTTGCCAAGGAGTTAATTATTTGTGGAAAGTCATGAACTCTAACTTCACTATACAAAGCTTGGAGATATAGAAACAAAGATTCTTTGAGCATCGACAGATTTGTGCCTCTTGGGCTATTAGTGGCCGTAGGAAATTCTTCTCTGCGCTCCTTTCTTCTTCTTCTTTTTCCTTCCTACTCCTTCCTGAAGAATGAGGATGAAAATGGAATCGAAGTGTGCCTTGCTTGTGCTTTACTCAAGCACAGGCATGCATGCACCTCAAAAGTAACCTAAACTTAAACTGGAGTCATCAATCACGACTCATGCTGCCTCGTAAGGGGTCGCGTGTGACTTCTCGGCTTCTCAGCCAATACCAGCGTGAATGTGATCATTTGGGACACATAAACATTGTCCTGTCGTGGCAGTCTTACCAATGTGCCAAATGCTGAAGTGGCCTGACACCTCAACTCTACCTGACTGGGCAGGTAATGATGTGGCCATTATAGCTACATTGTGGGCAGCCTCACGGCTTACCTGCTGGCAGATTCCCAAGGTATTCAAATTACCTCCAATCTCGGTCGTCACTCTGCGTGTGTGACAAGTTGGGCCTTAAAACTCGTGCTAAAAGTTGGGCCTTCAACCCGTGCTGACTTTGACAAGTCAGCTAGGTTTGGTCGGCGAGAGTCAGCGGTTGCTGGTCTGAACCTGGCCTCGTCGCAAGTTCGCCACGCGTGCCAGACCGTGAATTACACACAGTCGCAAAAGCTGTCGTGCCTATCTATGTCAATGCCGCAGGCACCTGTGACGGTTCCTAACACGTGTGTAGACCTGGTCGACCTTGTCGGTGGCCCTCGCACATGAGTTGTCAACCTGGTTGATTACCAAGGGTCAACTTTTGCACGATGGCAGACTGCACTTGGCAGAAGCCAAGTCCTGGGTTAGAAGATTTTGAGTTCTTTACATCGTATCTCCTTACAGTCCTATCTTCCAAATATTTTGTTTATTTGCAAAAGGTTTTGTGCCGTTCAGTTCTCCTCACACCCCTCCATTTCAGCTTGGGCGATCCACTCTTTAGCTTAGAGTTATTTCTGCTTTCCATTTTTTTGGTTGGGGGGTTTAGGAGTGCAGTTAAGGCAATCCCAGCGTCTTGCCAATCTTCTTCCTCGCCAATGCAAAGTGTATGCCATCTAGCACCGCACTTATTACAGGTCACTATAGCCTCTTATTCGTCCAGCACTTTGCAGCTGGACCTCAAACACGTTGACACCATACTCGATGCCGCATGCACACGTCCACCTACGCTTCTCTTGTGTCGTTTCCATAACATACAATGGTCCATATAGAAAGGATCACACCACAATATATTGCCTCCTGCATCTCCAGAGTGGAAGTAAGTGGACACATCAATTGGTATATACATGTGCTACATACTACTAAGTGCATGTCTTTTCTCTTACGTGTTTGATATCAATTGATCTGCAGTATTTGTGCGCAGTAACACATAACCTTGAATGTACTTCAACTTTTTTCTGCCTATAAAATGTGGTCAGACACGATGGGCAAACAAGAAACTCCATCTGTATGCTGTCTTCACAAAGGGCACACGGCTTGTGAAGGAGGCGAGGGTCACCAAGTATCAAGAAGTCTATGTCTCGAGCAGAATAGATTCGGCCGTCACCAAGTACAAAGCTGGGGACATTTGCAAGAGCTAGTCTCCGAGTTGTAAGAGCGTGGAAACTATGTACAAATAAGTAAGTACGTTCAAGCACGGATATGAGTCTATTTACCACTGCAAGCAATTTTTAGGCCAACTCTTAGGTACTATATCAGAGACCTTCTGATACAAGAAAAGAACAGCCTCAATTACGCGAAGGTTAACAGTTTCATTTCTTTGACGTGCGAGGTCTGAGAATTGGGGCTTATACTTTAGGTGGGGGGTCTAGGCCCCAAGGTCACCACGCGCTCGTTATCTGAGTGTCTCAAATTCGAGAAGATGGGGCGCCACTCTAGACAAGGGTAGATATCGCTGGGGGCGGATTTGCAGCGTCGTAGCACGCGCCACCCACAGCCAGGCATCATCATGCGGCCACACCTGTGAAGGCACACACGTCTCTACCTCCACGAATCAGATGACGCCGAGTTCCTTGCCCACATGTGCGAACGCCTGCAGCGCCGTGTCCAGGTGCTCCCGCGTGTGAGCAGCCGACAGCTGCACGCGTATCCTCGCAGCGCCCTTGGGCACCACCTGCCACCTCCACCGGGAGGCAAGGCAACCACAGTCCAGGTATCAAGCTTCCGCCGCCAGGAGAAATGCGAGTCCCAAGTTCCAGATCTGGCAACAGCCAAGGTAGACCAGGGCAGGCTAGGGCTAGCCTTACAGTCTGGTGCAACAGTTTCAAGATTGACATTCTGCCACCAGGAGAATACGTCTTCCACTGAAGGCTATGCCAGGGCAGGCCAGAAAAGGCTGGGCTGAATGTAAGCAGGGGCTCTGCCCCGGTAGGCAAGGGCCAGGCTCGGAGTAGACTAGGTCTGGGCTAGGCCTAGGCTAGGGCTGGCCAGGCTGGGAGGGAAAGGGTAAGGTAGCGGAGCCTCTCTACATGCTAACTGAGTGAGACAGTAGCATATCACGCACGCTCTCGTCAAGTGAGGGTGTGGGGTGACGTCTCCCGTCGCCAAAGAGACTTTGTGTGGGCCTTAGGCCCGCGGAGGACTGCGTTTGGGCACTTTTGCTGTCAGATGTGGTTGCGACAGAGACACGAAGAAGAGCTGGATAGCCGGCACGTGCAGCAGGCGTCTGGGCGCGTGCAGTGCGTGCAGGCGAGCGCGCGAGCGCGAGTGCTTTGCGCCGCCGCCCAGGACGGGAGCTCGGGCGGGCGCCCTGCAAGGTGCCTGGGGCAGGCTGATGTGTGCGACGCTGATGCTGATAGACAGAGTAACGCTGAGGGCCAGGGCGGGAGAAGCAGGGCCGGGAGTAAGTCCCCAAACCCCAACCCTGAAACATTCTGACCCTTAAAAAGAATGAACCCTCACCCTCAATGGAAACCTAGAAATAAGCCCGGAATATAACTTCTTCGTACTTATCCAATAGCTGACTGGACCCGGGCCTTTGGAACCCCAAGGCCGGACATAGTTTCAGAAACACGGGAGGGAACACCCGTGAAAATGAAAATTTATATAATATATGAGGAAAATAGCACGAGAAAGAGAAGTAACGACCCGAAATCAATATCGCCCAAGCAAAACAGCGTACAAAATCAAAAGCTGGAAGAAATAGCACAATTCATCAAGAAAATTAGCATAAGACAGCAAAGGTCCTCGCAAAACAGCGACAGCTTCATCCCCCATGAGAGCACCGCAGCGATCTTTTGAGAGGATGGCAAAATGTCGTTGCGAGGGCGGCTGATGCTGAAGTGGCGTGTGTACCGGGTACGAGAATCCGACGACGTAGATTCCGCGCGCCAGCATCTTCTGCGCCATGTCATGTGCCAGCCTGGCGTCGCCCAGCATGATTGGCACGATGGGGTGCTGACCTGGCCGGATGTCAAACCCGGCACGTGTCATCTGCTCGCGGAAGTAGGCTGTGTTGGCAGCCAGGCGGTCCCGCAGGTCCGTGCTCTCCATCAGCATCTTCATGACCTCTATGCTGCCCAAAAATAACGGGCAGAGTCAGGGTGGTCCCACACAGGTCAGCTTCTTCATCGCCACCATGCTGCCCAGAAACGACGGGCAGAGTCAGGGCAGTCCCACTGATTGTCCACCAGCACTCTCACCACCATGGAGCTGTTTGGGGTACTCTCACGTTCTCTTTGTCCAGCTTCTAATGGTGAAGAAAAACCAGTAGGAACGTGTGCCGAAAGTGACTGCATATTACTAGTGCTCTGAATTACTGCAGGAACGTGTGTCGAAAGAACTGATGTAGACCACACACTGACACAGATTTGAGGAAGGAGAAAATACGTACGGAAATATATTGCAACACAAAAAACAGTGACTCATCGCTTCACACAACATGCCTCCATACACTAACTTGAAAGATACTCAAAACACGCACCCCGCGTCGCCTAGCCCCACGCCCTCCACGAAGAACCCCACAAGCATCAGACGGAAGGCTGGAAATTGGCACGCGCGACCAACAAGCCCGAGTAACTTCATTCTCTCACTGAAATCCTACACGTGCCTCCGCCCGCCCCTCCTACTTTGCTCCTAATGTCGCAGGTCATTCGCAAAATTACAAATTATAAGACATCTCTTCTTCAATGTATCCACTTTAGCCTGTGCTTGAGAAAAATAAGGAAAAGGGGGAGGTGGGGGGGGGGGGGTTTGAGAGCGGTCAGGGGCTGTCCACTCACCCAGCCGCGGCAACAGATGGCGCGAGCGTGTTGGAGAACAGGTAGGGGCGCGCGCGCTGCCGGAGGATGTCCACAACGTCCTTGCGGCCCGTCGTGTAGCCACCTGTCGCGCCGCCGAGCGCCTTCCCCAGCGTCGAGTTTATGATGTCCACCTGGACGCCCCCTCCGCACCAGCAGGGACAACGGATCTTGCGATTCATTCATTCGAGATACGGGGGTGCTCTGACTCACAAGTGTAGGGAAGAGGATTTTCACAACCAGAGTCGCACATCTAAGGGGATGTCAAGATCTGCCTGCGACGCGGCGGCGCGCGATACTATGACACCTGCCTCATACGAGGAGAGCCACAGAGGCGAATCGCGTCCGAGTGTCGGAAAATGCATCCATACACTCTGCCACGGGGGTAACACCAGAGGAGGAGCAGGAGGAGGAGGAAGAGGGGGAGGAGAAGCGAGCGAGCGCCCAACAAGACGAGAGCGCAGGCTGGAACCGAGAGCTCTTGATGCGCACGTTAAACTGCTGGGGCGTGCAATCCTGAGAATCCCAGGGCTGAAGGCTCGAGTCGAAGCATGTCATATTGAGGTTGGGGTTCAAATTGGGGTACGAAACTCGAGTTGAGGTTGAGGGCAGAGATCCTGAGTAGGCTAAGCAAGCACGCACGCCTGGCACCGGGTCCAGGGCAAGGGCTCAGAGGTACGCTGCGCACACGAGATTGGCTCTGGACAAAAATGAATGCTTGCTTTCTGGTGGCTCAGAGGCGCGCGCCGCTGAGCGTCAGGGCTGCACCGACAGCTGGAAGGCTGGGAGTAAAGAGGCAAGAGCTTAGAGTGTTCCGAGAGCTTTTGGGCTCCTATTAGGGGTCAGGGCTTAAGATATAGACTACTGCAGTGGGCATGGGGTACGCACGCGCTCCCGGAGGTTACAGAAACTCGCCAGTGCCGCGCGTTGGAGAATCTAGAGTCCCAGAAAGGAATATCATGCGCTCAGAGGACAGAGTTGGGATTCAGTGGTGTTGGGCCGAGATTTTAGGGTTAGGTCCAGGTTCAAGTTTTTAGGCTGGGTCAAGGTTCGGGAGGAAGGGTAGAGGTAGAGGCCCTTCCTAGACTATAGTGTGGGCCTAGATTTCACATGGGGACCGAGGAAGGTTAGGTAGGAAGCACAGACACCTGGCCAGAGACGCCGCAGCCTTTCTCACCGCCACAGCCGGTGAGCTCCACAGGACACAAGGGAAGGAACTCCCAGGCGTTCAGGGGCTGGGGTTTAGAGTGAGGGCTCGAGTCTCAAGAGTGGCGAGTAGGGTTCATGGCTCGGAGTCAAGGTCTGGAGTTGCGTGGGCTGAGCGAGCGCGCGCGCACCTGGCCAGAGACGCCGCAGAATTCGTCGGTGCCGCGGCCGGTGGGCCCGAAGAAGCCCGTGGCGTGGCACTCGTCGACAAACACGTACGCCCCGTGGGCGCGCGCCAGCTGGCAGATGTCCGCGAGGGGCGCGACGTGGCCGTCCATGCTGAACACGCCGTCTGTCGCCACCAGGCGTATGCGCCTGTCCTGCGCTCAGCGGGAACACAAGGGGCCCAGAACAGCTGTTGAGAATCTGCCAGATAGTGTCCAAGTATTGTAATATCGCGAACCTTACGGGCTTCAGGTCAGAACAAATAGGTAAGGATTAGAAGGGCGTTGGCGGGTACATCCGCAAGAGCAACGCCTCTATGGAACAAGACAGAATCCAGATGACCGAGATGCATGCAAATCATGAGAGAGGTCAATGTCTAGTCAACGTAATCTAACCTAAAACATTCAATGTAGCCCACACAGCAATGTACCCCCCAGTACCCCCCCCCAAAAAAAGAGGGAAAGGAAAGCAAAGCACAACAAAACAGATAAGAAAACGAAGGAGGTTGAAGGGCGGGGGGGGGAGGA
>WELA01007774.1:441270-457514 GCA_009602735.1 Mesotaenium endlicherianum
GGGGGGGGGGGGGGGGGGGAGAGGAGGAGGTGGGGAGGTGGGGAGAAAGCAGCAAGGAGACCCCTTGTCTGCCGTTGAAGAACAAATACATGCTGGTTATTGCCCGCCCGTTGCACAAGCAGAGGGAGCGTGGAGGACAGGAGCACAACAAGAAATGACTCACTTTGCAAGCAGAAACGTCCGTTGGGGGGGAAGCGAGAAGAACAAATGCGGTTGAGGCGCATCACAACCCCCCCCACCCCCTCCCACCTCACCAGTCTCACCCCTCGTCCCACCCCGTCCCGCCCCCCTTGCTCTTTCCAACCTGTCCTCTTCCCTGCCCTCCCTCTCCCCTTGCCACTTCCTGCCCTCCCCCAATCCTCCCCGNCGAGCTTGCGCTCGAGGTCGGCCATGTCCAGGTGGCGGAAGCGGTGGCGCTCGGCGCGGCAGAGGCGGATGCCGTCGATGATGGAGGCGTGGTTGAGCTCGTCGCTGATCACGGCGTCGTCGCTCGTCAGCAGCGCCTCGAAGAGCCCCGCGTTGGCGTCGAAGCAGCTCGGGTACAGGATCGTGTCCTCTGCCTCCCGCCCCGCCCGTCCGACACCCGCCCGGCAGCCCCGCCCAGCCGCCCGCCCGGCCGCACCACCCAGTTGAGGAGCGCGTGAGGGAGAGCACCCCGCCGTAGGCAAGCGCAGGAGCAAGAGCAAGAGCCAGAGCAAGAGCGCCATCACCACCATCGCCTCCCTCGTTTGTGTTCAGCATTGCAGCGAACCATTATCACCATCACCAGTACCATTATCGCGTGCCCCGTTGTTTTCTGTCTCGTTGTGACGAAACGCGTTTGCACGACGCGCACGCGTTGCCCTCCCAGCTCCTGCAGACTGGCCTGTATCAGGGGTCAAGGGCTTCTCTTGACGGCCCATTTGGCCCATTCTGCAGGTCAGAAGCACACACCATCTCGCTCTCATTCCCTTCCACAGGCAGTGGTTGTCCAGCTAACCGCCCATGGAGTAGAGCGGGCGGGGCAGGTGTACAGCAGGTGCAGCCGGATGGGCGGGCGGCGGGGGGCGGGCGGCAGGAGAGGGTGAGAGCTTACCAGTGCCATGGAAGGCCGACAGCTGGCGCTCCAACTCTTTGTGCAGGTCCTGTGTTCCGCAGATAAAGCGCACGGAGGCCAGGCCGAAGCCATGTGTCGCGAGGGCGTTCCCCGCAGCCTTTAGCAGGCGGGGGTGATTTGACAGCCCGAGATAGTTGTTGGCGCAGAAGTTGAGCACGGGCGCGCCGGCCTCTGAGACGCTGACAGCTGGACCCTGCGGGGAGGTGATGATCCGCTCCTCCTTGTAGGTGCCTGAGGGGCAGCCAGGCAGAGACGGGCACCGTGTGCCATAAATGGAGTGCCTTCACACGTGGATATTCATGTGCACAAGCATGAGTGCACCAGCACGTGGCATGTGCGTGTGTATGTATGTGCGCATGTGTGTGAATGTGCGTATGTGTGTGAGTGTGTGTCTTCACGAATAAGAACACACGCACTGGCCGTACTTGTGTGCGCGCAGATCCGCATATTCACACGCGCATTTGCATGCGTGCTTGTGTGTGCGAGAGGGAGAAGACAGAAGACACACGGGTTGGCCAAGTTACAAGCTATGCTCAATGAGAGGCGGCAGCAAGCGCAGCACAGGTGTCAGTCAGGCAGGCACAGGAGAGGTATGTACATTTGAGCGAACATTACTTCTCTTACGTCGTTCAGTGACTCGTACACATCCAAGCAAATGGACATTCGCCCTCCCCCTCACATGCAACGCCCATGTCTTAATCCATACCCATGCCCACGCACGCAATACATATTCGCATGCATACATAAGCCCGCACAGAAGATACATGTGCACACGCACAGACACATGCACGTGCGCACACGCACGCACACGCACACAGGGAAGATGGGTATCTGTGGGTGAGTGTATGTTTGCAGGTGCATGTGCTTGTACTTGTGTTGTACTCCAATCACATGTATGTGTGTGTGCGTGCATAACACTGTTCAGGTACATACATGCATGCACTATAGTATCTATTCATTGTGTTTTACATACACTATGTATAAAATCTGGTTGAATGCATGAGCATGCCATCACACAAGGCAAAATATTGGAGCGAGCACAGATTAAGGTTGCCATGTCACTATGACAGCTGCCGAGGAACAACACATTTAGCAGGGAGGCTCTGGCAAATTCAACAATGGTCCAGATGGCAGCTCGTGACTCGCCCATGACTACTGCTCCACACATCGTCAGAGCAACAGGCAACGACCACTTGTCTGCCTGCGGCTGCAACACGTCAGCAGATGCATACCCGCCGCCCGAATTGCCTTGAGGGCATCGCTGAGAATATGGTGCATCACGTCATCCCTGCCAGCTGTCGGCACCGCAGCCACGCCACCTGTCGCTCCAACAACTCCGGCAGAGCTAGAGGCGCTGCTGTGCATGAACCTTACAGCACTGCCGGCCAAAGTGTAAGGTGCTGCCGCTGCCACATGGCAGTGCAAGGCAGGGAAGCTGCCAACCGGCCCTATGCCACTGTGGCTGAATCTGGAGACTGATGATGGTGAGAGTGATGGTGATGGTGCTTTGAGAGTTTGAGAAACATGAGAGACATCCAGCCCGTCAAACTGAAGGTGATGTGGGGCGATGGAGTCAGTAGGGATGTAAGATGGAGTGGGAAAGGCATGAGTGGAAGGTGCTTTGACAGGAGTGAAGGTGCGGGAAATTGAAGCAAAAAGAGGAATGAACGCAGGCGATAGCTCGTTAGGGGGAACGCCACTAGTCACGCCTCGGCCGAACTGACGCAGCCGCTTCGCTGTCTCTCTTCTTGCTCTCAAAGCCATGAGTGATTGCAGAAGGGCGAGTCCTGCAGAATGTGCTGCAGATTTAGCGGGTAAACGAGGCCTATAGAAGTGTCCTGAATGAAGGAGCCCTCGTCATTATTGAATGATTATATTATTCCGCAGGATCGTTTTCGCTGGCACGATTGTGTGCTTCCAAGTTAACACGCATGGTCAGGCCTCCATTCACCCTGTGAAGGTCCACCTTGCCAGGGCCTGGGGTGATGATTTCTTCGACTTGGAAACTCTACATCAGAAGCGGAGAATTAGGCGAATTTACCCTCAGATATGGCATTCTGCCGTGCATATCGCTATCACATATGGCAGCAACGATATCTTTGTGGGAAAGAGGCGTGCAAATGTGCAAGTTTCTAGGGGCTCTTATGCGACGTACGCCTAAGTGTGCAACTCTGACGATATGTAAGGGCATCAATTATCTGCCATTGCCCCTCCAATACCCGTTGTTACTTAGCAGTTACTGTCCGTACGTAATTTTCGCGGTGATGGTGCCAGTCAGTGCCAGTCACTGACACCCAGCTGACATGACGATGAATGTGATGACCTGTACCAAACGTACGATAAAATACGAATAGCCGCGAAGTGCAAGCGAAGCCGGCGATTAATCCGGCTCAACCCGGCTCGCAGAGCATGAATCGGCTCAACACGGCTGCCACGATCAATTTGTACGAATAGCTGCATGTCCCAATTAAGCAATTAAGTAAATTTAAGTGCCTCCAGCTGCCTCCAGCTGCCTCCAGCGACCACCGTCAATTATGTTGGGAAGTCAACTTTGCTGGAGGCGTCCATGCAGGTGCAGTGAGGTGCAGTGAGGCACAGTGAGGTGCAGATTGGCGCCGATGCGAACTACTGCTGACAGCAGCTGACGGCAGCTCCAGGCCAGCTGAGACCAGCAGTGACCAGCACCCACAACCGCCCTCAGCAGAAGAAAGCTCTCCCGCGAGTCCTAAAGGCTCCTGAATATGCTCCTGACGTCGAAATCTTCTCCTTTCACTCGTCTTTGTAAGTAACTACTAAATGTTTCACACATCTCGAAGTGAAACATAGAAAGTAAATGACAACATAATTGTCAGTAGACCACATACATGGGGTGGGTTAGACATCACTCACGCTTATGCCCGCTATCTATATTCCATGTTGTGTACATAGTACGTCCTAGACTTATAAGTACACCGACTTTCAAATTGATATGCAATCCTTCCCCACTAGCATTCTATTATTGCGATCAAGCTGCCTGGGTCTTCTGCCGCAGAAGCAGTAACAACTTAGAGCTACTACTTGCCCAGCTTCAAATTGAAGCATAAGACTTTGCGGGAGCCTTCATAACACCAACTTGTAGCAAATTTGTCATGGGAGAAGCTATATTATTCAAGATGTAATTAACAAGGAAAGCAAACTTGGAGCTCTCACTTCATACAAGGCATCAATATTTGATTGCTTGTCATTATGCATGACATTCACCGATGTTGCATGCATGTCAAATGCAAAGCGGAACAGAGTTTTAAATGTCATCGTTGGGCCTCCACCCAAGTGGCACCCTTGCATGTAGAATTAGCCTTAAATCCATCGCACGGTATGCGTTTGCATATGATGCACACTCAAATAGGTTCCGAAAGCACAATGACTCTTGCTACAGCCTACACTGTAATACAAAGGGCTGACGGCACTCTCATCCGTCCAGCTGTTGCGGCTTGCCTCAACACACCTTGCAGAATAAAAGGTGGGAGAGCCATCAGCCCAATAAGCATACTTACACAACTTCTCGAACCTAATGGACGTATTTAACATGCATATTTATGTGCTTGTAGGCAACGTACAAGCCTTGCATAGAGGTACACATCACAGATTTACTCCCGCAGACCTGATCAAGGTGCAGCCGTGCAATTGGCTTTCAACTATGCGTTCCTCTGGGGGCATAGTACGGGTCCACAAAGGGACGCCCGGGATCACGTTGTCGATTTCCCTCCCCGTTCAACGCAACCTCATTGTCCCTGGTGCCCCCGGAGCTCCGACTAGAACTGGGCATGTACACAAACGGGCTCACGCCAAGTGGGCCCCCCACCCCGCCGCCCGCCGCAGTGAGCTCGCGTGTGCCATCCGGACGGAACCGCGAGAAGTCCCCCCGGGGCTCGACAGGTGGCGAGTAGCCGCTTGCTGCGCCGCTGTCCATCCACCTCGGTGCCCCCAGCCCCAGGCCGACGGGCGGACCCATCGAGAAGGCGGGCGGCGGTGGCGGCATAGCGGGCGGGATGTAGTCCGACTCGCCGCCGCCACCGAGGCCGCCCGCACCGCCCACCCCGCCACCCCCCCCGCTGCCGCTGCTGTGCCTGCCGCCGATGCCGCCGATGCCACCGCCGTCGCCGTAAAACTCGTGGGTGTGGTTGGGGTGGTAATCGTGGCCGAGGCGCGAACCTCTCGAGCCGCCGCCACCTGTTGCGCTGGAGGGCCGCGGCGACGACACAAAGTACGGGTGGTCCGACGACGCCGTGTTGGTGCGCGACAGCACGCTGCCGCCCAACCCTCCGTAGCCCAGCAGCAGGGGATCCCGCTGCAGAAAGGGCTCCACGCCAGACGGCCCCCCAGCCCCCCACCTGTTGGGGCTGACCCCGGGCGGCACAGCGGGCAAGTCGCTGCCGCCACTGCCACCCAGCACAGGCACTATGCTTGTGCCCAACATTGCCGAGATGCTGGCCTCTTGGGGAGGCGCCTGCGCCTGATGCCTCCATTCCTCGTAAGAGGCTCCTCCCGCTGCCCCTCCGCCGCTGCTGGTGCCGCCACCGCTGCCACCAATGCCGCCATTGAGGCGGTTACTGCCGCCGTCGCCGCCACCGCTTACGCCGTCACCGCTTGCGCCGCCGCCGCCCGCGCCGCCGCCCTCGCGTCGGGCCTCCTGGATGCGGCGCTTGACGGCGTCGAGTGCGCTCAGCACGTCTGCCACGCGGCTGTCGCGCTCCGCCGGGTCGCGCAGCTTCACCTCCACCTCCGCGGGCGTGGGCAAGTCCACCATCCCCGCACTCCTCCTCTGCTGCTCCTGCTGCCCCTGCTGCTGCAATTGCTGCTGCTCGTGTGCTGCGGGGCTGTCGGCTGCCGCCGGCGCCGCCGCCAACAAAGCACCTCCTCTGTCCTGCTCCCTCCCCCTCTCCCTCTCCCTCTCGCTCCCCCGTGCTTCCCCTGGGCCAGGCGGACCAGTGCCTGGTCCAGTTGGCTCTTTTTTTGCCTGCCCGGGCTGTCCGGGCAGGCCTGCAGAGGGATGCACAGATGAGAAGGCTCTGCCCGCGTCCGGGTGGATGGCGGCCGCGCCTAAGCTGCGAGGGGGTATGTTGAGAGGGGCCAGGGGAGTGCCTGAGGGCGACCGCCTGTGGACCACCTGCTGTCGGAAGACGGGGGGACCAGACAGAGAGCCCCCCCCGCCCCCTCCCCCGCCCCTTCCCCCTCCTACTCCTCTGCCACTGCTGACAGGCTGTTGGTCAGGCGCACTTTGCTCCTCGACGACCCCTCCTGCACTAGCACCAGCACCAGCACCAGCACCAGCAGGAGCAGCGCCAGTAGTAGTCCTATCAGCAGCAGGAGCAGCAGCGGCCCCTGCTGAGCCCGACCGCCGGTAGAACTGCGACGCGTACTGGTGCTGGAAGCTGCCGGGGTGGTCCAGCTGGCGCGCGTGCACATGAGCGCCCTCGTCGCCGGGCCTGCCAGACGACACGTCGTGCATCTGCTGCGCAGGATGCGCCTGCTTTTGCAAGGCGCTGCCCCCCCCCAACTGCATCGGCTCAAATGGAGCCCGGGGGAGCTCAGTCTCGCCCTTGCCCTCGCCCAGTCTTTCTGTGTGGAGTTGAGAACCCCACCGCTGTTCCTGCTCCTGTGCCTCCTGCTCCTGCTCCTGCTGTAGCTGCTGGTGCTGCTGTCGCAGCTGCTGCAGCTGCCTCTGCTCCCACCCCTCCTCCGCATCGCTGCTACCCGCGTGAACCTCCTGCTGTTGCACGCCCTGGTGTTGCCTGCCGCCACCACGCCAGGCGCTGCTATTCGCCGTCACCTGCCCCTCCTCCCGCATCTCCTCCCTCCCAGAGGACGGCGAGTTGTGAAAGGCCTGCGTCCTCTCCGCACCCCTGCTCCTGGTGCCCCTTCCCCCTCCCCCTGCCCCTCCCCGAGACCACCCCATGCCAGGCGAGCCCTGCTGCCCGCTAGAGCTGGACCCTACGCCCGCTCGACTCCCGCCTCCTGGGCCCTCTCCTGCTCCTGAGCTGTCCTGGTCCCTCTGCAGCGGGCTTCTCCCTCCTCCTCCTCCTCCGCTTTCACCCCCAAAACCTTCCTGGGTGGGCACGCCAGCGCCAACAAAGCTGCCATTGCTGTCGCCACCGCCGGGGCGCAAGTGAGAGTGAGCGTGCTCATGCTCGTGCTTGCCCTCTGTGGCACTCCCTACAGGCCCGGCCCTGGCCTGTGCGCCACGTGCAACTCCCAATGAAGCTTCCAGGCCGCCGCCGCCGCCGCCGCGCCCCCGGGGGGGAATACCCTCCTCCTCCTCCTCCTCCTCCTCCTCCTGCTGCTGCTGCTGTTGCTGCTCCTGCACGTACCCAGACGGCAGAGGGCTCTCGCAATTGAACGTGCGGATCTGTTCGACAAGATCTGTGGCCGACGGCTCGATATACATTTTGAAAGCCCGAGGCCGACCGTTGGTGCTGCCTGCAAAGCTGCTCCCCCAGCTACTCTCTCCAGGTGGCGCTACCTGTGCAGTCGAGTGGTCCCCCCCCAACTGGGCCCCTCCCGGCAGCTCCCTCCGATGCCTCTCCACGGGATCCCTCTTTGGCCGGCTGCCGCTGCCGCCCCCGCTGGTGGCTTCACCGCCATTGTTGGCACCACTGCCGCCATTGGTGCCGCCATTGTTGGCACCACTGCCGCCATTGGTGCCGCTCCTGCTGCTGCTGCTGCTGTGCCTGCGGCTGGACCGCACGCTCACGGCCTTCACTGACACATGGCGCGCCGAGCGCCTGCCACCTGTCTCCCGCTGCTTCTCCAGGAGCATCCAGTGGGGCACGCCCGACTGAGGGCTGCCGCTGTTGATGTCGGCCTGGCCGAATGCGGCGGCGCCGGCCCTCCCTTCACCAACAGGTGTTCCCCCGTCCCTGGCAAAGGGAGACCCACTTGTGTCGCTTCCCCCGCCCCCCCAGCTCGGAGTCTCGGTGGTGACACTTTGGCCCTCGTCAAATCTCCCCCTGCCCCCCACCCCGAGGGTCTCGTGCGCCGACGCATACATATCGCTGCCGTGGGGAGAGGGCCCCTCGGGCGGCGTGGCGGACGGCGTGGTGGTCTCTTCACCCTCCCTGGGGCTGGAGCTCACTGACTCGTCCTCAGTGGCTGACATCTGTCCAAGCGCACCGGCGCCAGCATTCCTCGTGGGGGGGGTTGCGCTTCCTTCTCTGCCGCTCCCATCGTGGCCCTCATCCAGCCTTGCTCCTGAAGACCTGTGCGGAGGCGACAGGTGTCCCTGACCCTCCACCGCAGCGTCGTGACTGCGGCGGCGTCTGGGCCCGCCTTCGCCCGCCGCCACATGGCGCGTCCCAGTGGTGCCGTTGCTGCCCTCCCCCTTTGCCGCCCGGTCCGTCAGCCCCGGGAGCATCGGCGCGGTTGTACCTTCATGCTCAATCTCCTGCTCCTTCTGCTCCTCCTGCTCCTCCTCCTCCTCCACAATGCCTCTGTCATCATCATTGCCGCCACCTGGTAACAGAGGTGCCAACACCTGTTGCTTCTCCCGCTCGCCCAGACGCTGCTGATGCTGCTGCTGCTGCTGGATGGAAAGTAGCACCTGCTCTTTCTGCAAGACGTGGGAGTGCGCACCTGAGGGAACCTGCACCTGCTCCTGCTCCTGCTTTTGCACCTCTGCCAGCGCCAGCACCTGCTGCTGACTGTGCACTTCTCGCGGCACCTCCCCCTCACCCCCTGAGCTCTGCAACCTGTCCCACAAAGCATTTTGGGGGGGGGGCACATGGCTGCTGCTGGGAGGAGGAGCAGCCCCCTCCTTCGTTTGAATGGACTGCTGCCAACCGCTGCTGCCCTCACGTGGGCCTGCCGCCTGCACATGATGCACACCACCTGGCACCTTGCGGCTGCTGAGCGAGTCCGCCAGCACAGCAGCAGTGCCCTCCGAGACCGCCAGATTTGCAGCACCGTGGGCATGCCCCGTCACCTCAGCAAGTGGCCCTGCCGCCTCAGCAGGAACTGCCTCAGGTGCAGCTGGAGCAGCAGCATGCAGAACTGTCCTGTTGCCCGTGCCTCCTTCTCGCCGAAAGCTTAAGGCCTGCCGGGCCTCCAGGTGGCGACTGCCTGGGCCGAGGCTGTCAGTGGCAACGACACCTGTCCCTTGCCACCTGTCTGTTTCCCTCTCACTTTCACTCGCCTCGAAGCGCTGCCCCTCCTGCTCAGCCTGCCCCCTCTGCCTGCCCGCCTGCTGCTCCTCCCCCTGCTTCTGCTGCTGCTGCTGCTGGTGTTGCTGGTGCTGCTGCCCCCTTCCCCCCAGCTGCAATTGGTTCTGGCTAAGAGCCTCGGCAAAGGGCAGCGAGTAGCCCCCGCCCCCCCCCGCCTGGGCCTGGGGCTGCGCCTGTGTCTGCAGCATTTGCTGCTGCTGCTGCTACACAGTACAGTGGATAGCAACAAGCACGCACAAGCACGTGCACACGCACACGTGCAAACACACACACACACACACACACACACAGGGGGGGCGTTGTCAGTACGGAACCGGGAGCAAGGGAAGTAGCCCAGCCCTGAAGAGAGACACGACTACGCGTGACCCCCTCAGCAGACAGGCAGACAGACAGATGGGCAGACAGAGAGACAGATAGGCAGACAAACAGACACACAGGCAGACAGACATACAGTCAAGAGCGGGCGGGCAAGCAGGCAGGCAGGCAGGCAGGCCGATGCAGAACAGCGCCACATGACAGAGCGTCGTTGTCAAGCTCTACTTTGTGCAACCCTCCAATTCTTCCCCCGACTCAAACTCTGGGCTGCTGCTGCTACTGCTGCTGCTAGTGCTCTCTCTGCACCTGTCACGTGCCCCCATGGTTCATTCCTCTCGTGACACATCCTATATGGCAGATGTTCTGAGTTTGTTGGGTGGGCCCAAAGGAGCAGGAAGGGAAAAGCCGATTGCCCACTCCGGCTCCTCACCCTTGAGAGGTACTTTTTGAAGCCGACACATGTCAAGGTATGGTGTGAAAGCGACAAGTGAGAGGCGGAGGAAGGAGGGAGTGACACCTGGAGCTGAGTCATCATGCCGGCCATCCAACCCATGAGCTCGATCATGGCATGCTCCTCCTGACCCCTCACCTCCGCCAGGGCCCCCATCTCCTGCCCCATCTGCTGCCACATGGCGCTCATCCGCCTTTCCTGAGCATTCCTGGGAAACCCCAGACAGACGGACAGATAGAAAGAGAGGAACAGGCGCTGTCAATGTGCTTGACCAACGGACAATCATACATATCCTCACTAGGAGCAGGCGAGTGCCACGAGCTTCTGCCTGCCGGCCTGCCTGCCTGCCAGCAGACGTGCAAATAAGCACGCACGCACGCATGCACACATGCATGCTTTCACGGTCGCTCTCACACACGCCGTCCCTCGGCAGCTGCACACGTGGCGGTTGCTCAAGATGCTAGGGTAGGGAGCAACCCACAGATGGGGAGCAGACGAACGGGCAGGTAGACGAACGGGAAGATGGACGGACGTACACTTTGCCAGAGTCGAGAGCCGCAGCCAGGCCAGGCAACAAGCCGCAGCTCTGCCCATGATTCTCGTTGCCCACATCCCATCTCCCAGAAACCCCCAAACCTCCAAGCCTCCCCCCCTTCCCCCCNGCTCGACAGGTGGCGAGTAGCCGCTTGCTGCGCCGCTGTCCATCCACCTCGGTGCCCCCAGCCCCAGGCCGACGGGCGGACCCATCGAGAAGGCGGGCGGCGGTGGCGGCATAGCGGGCGGGATGTAGTCCGACTCGCCGCCGCCACCGAGGCCGCCCGCACCGCCCACCCCGCCACCCCCCCCGCTGCCGCTGCTGTGCCTGCCGCCGATGCCGCCGATGCCACCGCCGTCGCCGTAAAACTCGTGGGTGTGGTTGGGGTGGTAATCGTGGCCGAGGCGCGAACCTCTCGAGCCGCCGCCACCTGTTGCGCTGGAGGGCCGCGGCGACGACACAAAGTACGGGTGGTCCGACGACGCCGTGTTGGTGCGCGACAGCACGCTGCCGCCCAACCCTCCGTAGCCCAGCAGCAGGGGATCCCGCTGCAGAAAGGGCTCCACGCCAGACGGCCCCCCAGCCCCCCACCTGTTGGGGCTGACCCCGGGCGGCACAGCGGGCAAGTCGCTGCCGCCACTGCCACCCAGCACAGGCACTATGCTTGTGCCCAACATTGCCGAGATGCTGGCCTCTTGGGGAGGCGCCTGCGCCTGATGCCTCCATTCCTCGTAAGAGGCTCCTCCCGCTGCCCCTCCGCCGCTGCTGGTGCCGCCACCGCTGCCACCAATGCCGCCATTGAGGCGGTTACTGCCGCCGTCGCCGCCACCGCTTACGCCGTCACCGCTTGCGCCGCCGCCGCCCGCGCCGCCGCCCTCGCGTCGGGCCTCCTGGATGCGGCGCTTGACGGCGTCGAGTGCGCTCAGCACGTCTGCCACGCGGCTGTCGCGCTCCGCCGGGTCGCGCAGCTTCACCTCCACCTCCGCGGGCGTGGGCAAGTCCACCATCCCCGCACTCCTCCTCTGCTGCTCCTGCTGCCCCTGCTGCTGCAATTGCTGCTGCTCGTGTGCTGCGGGGCTGTCGGCTGCCGCCGGCGCCGCCGCCAACAAAGCACCTCCTCTGTCCTGCTCCCTCCCCCTCTCCCTCTCCCTCTCGCTCCCCCGTGCTTCCCCTGGGCCAGGCGGACCAGTGCCTGGTCCAGTTGGCTCTTTTTTTGCCTGCCCGGGCTGTCCGGGCAGGCCTGCAGAGGGATGCACAGATGAGAAGGCTCTGCCCGCGTCCGGGTGGATGGCGGCCGCGCCTAAGCTGCGAGGGGGTATGTTGAGAGGGGCCAGGGGAGTGCCTGAGGGCGACCGCCTGTGGACCACCTGCTGTCGGAAGACGGGGGGACCAGACAGAGAGCCCCCCCCGCCCCCTCCCCCGCCCCTTCCCCCTCCTACTCCTCTGCCACTGCTGACAGGCTGTTGGTCAGGCGCACTTTGCNAGACAACCATCGCATGGCAAGACTGCACACAATGTTGGAACAGCAACGAACCGCCAGCGCGTTTGGCACCTCAGCCCCGGTCTTCCCCAGTTGCTCAGTCCCTCTAGTTTGCCCGTCTCCCACTCTCCGTCTCGTTTCCAACTTTGAGTCTCCGTCTCCACCTGTGTGTTTCCCGTTCTTTCCCTCTCCCCGCCTCTTGGGCTCCGACCCAGTCTGTCCCCGTCTCTCAGGCTCCGTCCCTTTGTCTCCATCTCCAACTTTCTCAACTGTTGACCACTCGGCAACAGATCCCTCATCTCTTTGACTCGCAGTCTATCTCTCCGTCTCTCAACCTCCCAGCACCAGTGCACACACGCAACGCTCACTCTCAGAGTGAACCCCTGCAAGAGGAAGGGAGGGGAGAGAAGGAGTGCCCCGAATGCCAAGCTGCCAAGCAGCCAGGGGGGATGACGATGCCCACCTGCTGTCGCGCCGCTCCAGCAGAGCGCCCGCCACCTGGTCCCACCCGGCCACGCTGCCGCCCACGCCCCCCGCGCCGCCAGCTGGCACCTCCACAAGGGCCTGCGGGAACTTAAAGCTCACGACCTCCTGCCCTTGCAGGTTCTCTGCAATAGTGGTCCCCACCGAGCCCCCAGCAACCGCCACCTGTCCCTGCCCAGCAACCCCGTCGCCAGCTCCTTTGCTCTCTTGCCAGCTCCCACGCGCCCCCAGGCCTGGGGTCTCTCCAGATGGCAGCAAAGCCGTGCCCACCTTTATCTGCTCCTCCAATAAAGATGCTGCCATTGAACCCTCCCCACCCACACCCCCGTGGCGTCGACCGAGCACAGGAGGGCCAACGTGAGGAGCAGAGGCCGACAAATTCGGGCTTGCCTTTCCTCCACCTTGACACGAGGCTACCCCCAGCGAGGGGGCGGCTGACTGATGGGGAGGAGGCGACCATGATGATGACGATCCAGATGCTGGTGCAGATACGGGCAGCGGAGGTGGAGTGCCAGCTGGACTGCCGCCCAGGAGCGCCGCCCGCAGGCGCGCATTGGCCTCCTCCAGCGCGCTCTCTGCGCTCCGCCTGCGTGCTGTCTCCGCCTGGAGCTGCCTCTCCAGCTCCGCCACCTGGCAGCACGCCAGCGTACGGGGGAAGCATAGTAAGAGAGCAGAGCAGCCGGCCACTTGTTGCACTGGGAGGAAGCATAGACATGTGACCTTGCTGCCATTCACCTATGACGTGGAATGGACTGGAAAGCACAACATAAATGGACAGCCTGTGGGGCACTCTGACTTCGTCTGTGGCATACAGTACAGCGCAGTACCATACGGTACAAGGTGGTACTGTATGGTACAGGGTGGTACTGTGCAGTACAGGGGGGCAAACAGTGTCCTGCAAATATGCAGAGGAGAGGGAGAGGAGAGAAGAGCGCGCGTCTTGTCTGGCATTCATAATCGGCTCTCTAATTTTGATGTCTCTGCAAGCTGTCGGAGCCTTGCCGGTCCCAACCTCAACCCAGCCCTAGCCCTAGCCCTTGCCCCACCCCCCCCGCACAGCTCTCCAGATTGTAGGAATTTCAGCCCTACACAACAATAAGAATGAAGATGATAGAGCCACTAGAAGTACCATCCGCAGGATACGGTGTGTCACAAAAGCAGGGCAAGGATGTGCCCAGGTGTCAGAAAACGGAGAGTACACTGGCACTGTTCCGTGCCACCTCCTCTCCTCCTCCCCCCGCCCTCCCCTCACCCTCCGCCCCAGCATGCCCCAGCAGCAACAGCTGCTGGGCTGGCGCCTTGACCCTTGCTGCCATCTCTGCCTAGGCCCAGCACCTCCCACACTCTCTGCCACGCACAAGCGAGAGGGCGAGAGGCTGCGCCTTCACCTGCGGCCTCCGCTGACATCTCTGAAGCCCACTGGAACACATAAGAGGGGAGGGGGCGAGTGGCTGCTGCACAGGCTGTGCAGCCTGCGTGGGCCATCTCGCGGCACATCTTACTGGAATTGAATCACCGGAGCCACGCCCTCTCCTAGCTCTCCATCTCCCGCCCGGCGCAGCTGCCACTATCGCCCCTTCCATCGTCAAAGACGTGGGCGCAGTCATACCGCCGCCACTCTCTTTCCTCTCTTTCCGGCAGTATAAGTGCGAGGAGCCCACGAGGAGTGTCGCAACACAGAAGGCACGCGCACACGCCCGTCCCAGCCGAGCNGGCCAGCATGTCGCGCAGGTACTGCAGCATCAGGTCGCTCGTCGCATCCTCCTCGCTGCCGCCGCCGCTGCACTCGCGTAAATTCATACCGGGCGCATATTCTTTCAGCCCATCAAGCCCACCCTGGCACTGGCCCCAGCCCCCAGCCCCAGGCCCAGCCCCGGTCCTGGCCCCAGCTCCAGCCACAGCCACAGTCACAGTCACAGCCGCAAGCTGCTCTACGTCCCACCCAAAGAGGAGGCTCGGCCCGGACCAGACCGATTCCAAACCAGATGCAGGTCCGCGTTGCAACAGCCCACACCTGCGCCCGCGCTGGAAGTGAGGCCAGAACTGGGATCTGCAGAGGGAGAGCCAGAGGTGGGGTTGGTTTCCAAACAGGCTTGTGACGTCTTCCCCCCCATAATCCCTCCTCCCTCCCTTCCCCCATACCCCCCTTCCCCCCTCCCTCCCTCCCCCCCCTCCCTCCCTCTCACCCTCTCTCTCTGAAGATTAGAGTTTGAAGTTTTGAGTCGCTCTTCCGAATCACATCAGGCTAGGGAAACGCTTGGAGGTCGCGACGCGGGGGCAGCTCTCTGTCAGCAATGAGCAATCATTTCTCCTGGGGCTGAAAGTATCAGAGCCCAACTTGAGCACCATCCCCGCGCGCAAGCGTGTGTTCAAACGTTGGTGCTTGCGTGTTCATGGAAGTGCGCGTGTGTGCGCTTGTGTATGTGTGTGTGTGCGAGTGTGTGCGTGTGTGAGTGTGTGTGAATATGGTCAAAAGCATCAAGGTACTCCCAACAGAAGGACAACAGACAGAAGAACAAACAGTCAGATCCAAGAGCTCAGGTGCCCGAGTCTGATCAAATGCACCCCATCTGCAGGCTCCCACGTATGCAAAGCGTAGTCCTTGACGATCAGCCGGCCAGGCCTTGAGGTCTTTTATTCCTCTGGAGGCGCTTATTTGCTCCAGTGTCAGCAAGCATTTCACGGCAAGTAGCAGACATATCCTCCCTTCCCTCGCGTGCTTCCATCTGCCCCTTGCACAAGCATTCTTGACCAAGACAGCAGGTCACACAGCACAGACGGGGAACAATCTGGCCATTCGGACTTTTCGAGCGGCTGACCTGGCGGCTGACTGTGCGGCATCGCCCGCGCCAGCTGGCGCACCAGAGCTGCCAGCCGGTGCCCTCCCAGGCAGCTGCGCACGGAGATGCTCGGCCATAGGTGTGAAATTTGTTAGCGGCGGCGAATCTGCCCGGGCCACGACTCCGAGGGCGCCACCTCCAGGGGAGTGTCGCCGCCCCAGAGCTGCCTCTGCTGCTTCTGCTGCTGCTGCTGCCGCCCCGCGTGTATATACTCGGTTCTCGTCCTCCTCGTCCTCTTCAGGATACGTCACCCAAGGCTCTGCAGCCCAGGCGCGCCGGAGAGGGGCCTGTCAGCGCACGGAGGGGATAGGGGGAAAGCGCGCAAGCGCAGCACACCCGGGGAGGGGAAAATAAATATTAGCTCTTTCTTCGTTGCCTTTCCACACACAGAGGCCCACACAGACACGCGGGTGTGCACGCACGCACGCACACAGCCATGCACACACAGACACACGCACAGACAAACCGCATGAGCTGCCGTGGCACGGCTGCCTGGCAGGATCCGCCAGGTGGCGCTTCCAGGCGGCTGCCGGAGAATGGAGCTGGTAAGGGGGTGAGGCATTGTCAGACAGTGCCCTAGATTGGATATAATAATCGAAGACAGAGAAAACCTCAAACAAGGAGGAGAAGAAAAATGAGAGGAGAAGAAATATCCCCCCCACCCGCCCAACAGGAAGTGGCCATTCAAATGCAACAAAAATTGACCCGGAAAATTCAGCACAATCTGCGGTCCAAAACTCGGCTCTCAAAAACGACCAGCCAGCTTCCCAGCTCCCCGCAACAAGTGTCTACCTCTCTTGCCTTCTCGGGACCGGGGAAAGCATATACCCCCCTCCCCCCCCCCCCTTG
>WELA01007774.1:471030-481941 GCA_009602735.1 Mesotaenium endlicherianum
CTCCTCTCCTCTCCTCTCCTCTCCTCTCCTCTCTCTCCTCTCCTCTCGCGCTTTGCTGCATAGGGCCCCCGCTGTCTCCACGCGCTCTGCAGGACCGGCCCCGCGCGGGCGCAGTTGCATCCAGCTGATGATCACCCATCCTGCTTGTCACCTTTGGCTCTGTAGTCTCCGGCTCTGTCGGTTTCCACACACTCGTCTGCGCATCTTGCCGTCTGGATGTCCGTCTCCGTCTCCGTCTCCGCCTCCGCCTCCGTCTCCGTCTCCGTCTCCGCCTCCACTTCCGCCCCCGTCCTCCTTCGCCACCTCTGCCGCCTACGCCTTCCCCCCTCTGCACGTCCGTCTCGTCCCAGTGACTAGTCCTTATTCAGGTGTTTCTAGGTATACCCATATATACATATATATACATATATGCATGTGTATGTAAAATCAAGTATATTCTTCCTGTTTTTCTGCTTTGGGGCTGCAGGGAGCTGCTGGAGGCGCACCGGGAGGGCCTCATCATCTGCAGCGGCTGCATGTCCTCCGAGGTCCGCACCCCTGCCCGCCTGCCCACCTGCTCGCCGCCAACCCTCACCCTGTATCTGAAACCCTAGTCCAAAACGCGACCGCTCGCACCCGAGCCCTTTACTGGAGGCCTCAGGTCCGCTGATTGGGTCTGCAAGCCCTTCATCCGGAGCTCCCTAAACCCTGACCGTGAACGCGGCGCTGCCAAACCTCGCCCCGCCCTGCCCTGCCCTGCCGTGCCTCCTCCCCCCTGCATGCTCGCCCCGCATGCACACGCGCGCTCGCAAAAGTGTTGCCATGCCAGCCGCAGCGGTGTGGGGCCGAGGCGAAAGGAGTTTTTCTTTTGTACGTCCGCAAGCGCAAACCATCAAAAGCTCGAGGGCCTTGAGTGGTGGAAGAGAAGAGTGAGCGAGCAAGCCGAAATTTTGTGGGGGTGGCGCCGCGTGCTTGCGACAGGTGTGCGTCGCGCTGCGGGAGAGGGCCGACGCGCTCGCTCGCATGGCAGCGCTTTCGGAGGGCGAGCTGGCATCCCAGGCTGAGCTCCAGCAGGAGGCCGACAGGTGGCGTGAAGAGGCGACCAATACTGCCAGCTGGTACTACGCTCCTGCTAGCTGAATATCCCTCTCCTCTCCCCCCCCCCCCCCCCCCCCCCCCCCCCCCCCCCCCCCCCCCCCCCCCCCCCCCCCCCCCCCCCCCCCCCCCCCCCCCCCCCCCCCCCCCCCCCCCCCCCCCCCCCCCCCCCCCCCCCCCCCCCCCCCCCCCCCCCCCCCCCCCCCCCCCCCCCCCCCCCCCCCCCCCCCCCCCCCCCCCCCCCCCCCCCCCCCCCCCCCCCCCCCCCCCCCCCCCCCCCCCCCCCCCCCCCCCCCCCCCCCCCCCCCCCCCCCCCCCCCCCCCCCCCCCCCCCCCCCCCCCCCCCCCCCCCCCCCCCCCCCCCCCCCCCCCCCCCCCCCCCCCCCCCCCCCCCCCCCCCCCCCCCCCNGTACCCGAAATGCATGCGAGGCGAGGCGGGGCGAGAGGAGAACCCACGCCTCCGCGGTGCCTGCTCTTGCGGCAGGTACAAGCGCGTGTTTGGCGACGACTACTACCTGGAGGTGATGAACCACAAGCGCAGCGTGAACCGATCGCTCAACCAAGACATCATGCGTATCTCCCGCGAGCTCGTAAGAGAGGGCTCGACACCCTACACCCCGAACGCTCAGTCCTGAATCTCAGAGGGCCTGGTTGGTCTAGAAGCCCGGCAGTTGGGCGAGCACTATGATCAGAAAGCGCGTGCACACATGCACATCCACGAGTGTGTGTGTGTGTGTATGTTGCAGGTCGCTGCGGTCTTTGAGCGAGCCAGCTCGCCGCTGCGCTCGTGCACGTAGCTATCAGCTGAATTGGCGCCTCTGCATGCTTAGCGGCAAATGGATATGTGTGTGTAGGGGCGTTTGCACGTGTTCAGAAGTACTCCTGCAGGTGTGTGCCCAAAAACTTGAGCCTGTGTGCGTGCAGGAAAGAAAGCTGTGTGATGGAGCGTGCAAGCACGCGTGACGCGCGCTCTTGTGAGGGGGGCGCAGGACATCAAGGTGGTGGCCACCAACGACTCGCACTTCACCAAGGAGTGCGATTACAAAGCGCACACGGCCCTCATCGCCATCAAGGTATCTCGCGCTCTCTCTCCCTCTGTGTGTGGGTGCGTGTGCGTCCGTGCGTGTGCGTGCGTGGGCGTGTGCTTGCCTGTGCGTGTGCCTGTCCATGTGTGTGCATGTGTGCGCGCGTGCGTGTGAGTGCGCGTGTGTTTGACAATGTGCGTCAAGGTGCGTGCGTGCTCCTCTGGCAGTGGGAAAGGGAGATGGGGCGCATATGGACCTCACTTATGCACAGAGAGAGAAAGAGAGAGAGGGAAAAAAGTATGCCTGTCTGTGTCTCTCTTTGTGTGTGCGTGCATGCGTGCATATGTGTGCGTCAAAGGCACACGCGCGTGCTTGTCTGGCGAAGGATTGTGCCGCGCGGGTGGACCTAGGCCAGAGAAACAGAGGAGGGGAGGAAGAGGAGGAGTTTGTCTGTCTATGTTCTTCTGTGTGTGTGTGCGCAACGTGTGTGTGCGTGCGCGTGCTGCGTATGCGCGTACGTACGTGCGCGTGCCACGGGAGAGCTTTGACTCTGTGAGCAATCGAGGGCCAGGGTGTAGGGTTCAGGTGTTTAGAGAAGGGGCCGGCGTTGTGGGGCTTAGCTTGGGGGAAGGGGGGGTAACACCTCTTCTCAGGCACGTTCCTTCAGCTGGTTTGCAGCTGGCCTCAGCAGGGAGGATTCTGATCTGTCAGTCGGACGGTCACTCGGTCGGTCGGTCAGTGGGTCAGTGGGTCGGCGGGTCGGCGGGTCGGCGGGTCGGTCGCTTGAAAGCTTTTGGTCAAATAGTCAGTCGGTCAGGTAGTCAGTCAAATTACTCGGGAGTCTCAGGGACCATCTCCTTCGCCGAAAAGGCAAGCCTTGGGCCACCAAGTGTTGCGCGCCGCCAAGCGTCATGTCCCCGCGCCCCCCCCTCCCCCCCCCCTCTACGTCCTCTCACGCTCTGTGCCTTTCTGCTTGCTCCCTGCTCTTTCTCGCGCAGACGGGCAAGAAGCTTGACGAGCCCCAATCGCTGCACTACTGGTGCGAACTGGAGAGCCTGTCCCGAATCTGCCGTGCTGTCTGCACGCACCCTTGCTCCATTTTCCGCCTCTCACATGTGTAGGATTCAGATGTGTAAGGGAGAAGCTCAGAGAGTATGTATACACCTTCATATGCGTTTCATCTTACGCTCTCATGCTAACGTGTGGTCCTCACGCCCTTACGCACACGTGTGAGTATTTCTGAACTTGCGCGAGAGACGGCTGGTTCGGGTCCTGCCTGCAGCGGCGAGGAGTATCTGAAATCGGCGGCTCAGATGTGGCCGCTGCTGGAGCAGCATATGGACAAGGGGGCCGCCCGCCAGACGCTGGTCAACACCGCTGAGGTGGCAGACAAGGTGCGCTCTCCCGCCGCCCGACAGCCGACCACTACCGAATCTCCTCAACAAGTGGCGGTCCTGGCTGCAGTCGATTTGGGACGCGGTTTTTGCTTCGTCTAGCACTCTTTGGACCAGGTGTTGCTAAAGGATCAAGCTTGCTCTAAGGGACCTCCATATGTGCCACCTCCCCCCTCCCCCACCCCCTTATTCATGGGAACAGAAATTGAAAAATTGCGCCCCCCTCCTCCGCAGCTCTATGAAGGCTCTCTCTGTGCGTTGGTAGAGGAATTCACAGACGCCGCCGAGCGTGCTGTTGCTCCCTCGATGGGTGGCTTCGGCTCTCTCTCCCACTCTCTGCACAAGGAGCACAATAGTGCGTGCGCCTGTGCGTGCCCGTGTGCATGTGGGCGCGCGTGTGCGTGCGCATGGGCACACATGCGCTTTGCGTGGCAGGTGCCCCAGGAGCTTGTGCATGAAATTTCTCTTGCAGGAAAGTGGATCTGCCAGTCGAATAAAGTTTTGATCTCCACTCAGCTCCCAGGACAGGCCCTCTTCATGGAAGGCAAACAAACCTCAAGAACCAGAAACAAAAACCTCCTCTTTGCAGTGCACGTGCGCATGCCCACATTACTGGGCGCTCTCATTTTGCTACCTGTCGTGCGTGTGTCTCACCTGTCACGCAGCGCCTCTGCCCCCCTGCCTGTCTGCCAGGTGGAGGACTACAGCCTCTTCATAGACCCCAAGCTGCCAGACTACCAGGTGCCAGCTGGCAAGACAGAGGACTCCCTCTTAGCTGTAAGCCCGCTCTTCCCCGAGACCAAGAACCTTGAACCTAGAATTTAGAACCCTAGTTCTCTATTTTTACACTCTAAAAACCGAAACCGGACTTGCCCAAACCTGCCCCTGCCTGCTCCGTTGGGCCCTTCATCGCAGGCCAAGCCTGTGTTCCTGTGTCAGTCTGCGGCTGCCCAACTGAAGTACGCGCTGCTCTTGACGCTTTTCAGTGCTCTCATTGTGACCGCTCACGCCGTCAAATTTGCCCCTGCCCCCACCCTTGCCCACGCCCCTGCCCCCGCCCCCTTCTCCATTCCTGGGTGCGAGCCTTCTTCCCCCTCTCTGTTCCCTTTGGCGGATCTTTTCGGGGGAAGTGGTTACAAACAGCGGCACAGATTTTGTCCGGCGCTCAGCCTGGGACACGCCTGTGTGTGTGTGTGTGTGTGTGTGTATATGCATCATGATTCTATATCCTGTGGCAAACATGTGCGCTTGGGCCGAAGAGACATCGGGCCGTGTCCGTGCGTGTACATTCTTGAGTGTGTGTGTGTGTGCGTGTGCGCGTGTGCGCGCGTGTGTGTACGCCTTTGTGCGTGCCGTGTGTCCTCGCACGTGCGCATGTGTCACGTCCGCTGGCACGCGTGACAGTGCGCGCGTGCGCGCGCGCGCTCGCGTCCACGCCTTCTCACACGGCGTGTGCGCGTGGGGTGGGTGTGTTGCTTCCGGCTTTCCCCCTCCCCTGGCAGGAGATGGTGTGGGCGGGCATGAGCAAGAAGCTGGGGTGCCGCGGGCGCGACGACATGCCGCAGGAGTACCGCGAGCGGCTGGACAAGGAGCTGGGGGTCATCGCCAAGCAGGGCTTTTCCGCCTACTTCCTCGTGCGTGCTTGCGCGCGCGCCCCTCTTTCTCTCTCGCGCTCTTTCGCCCTTTCGCGCTCTCTCGCACTCTCTCGCGCTCTCTTGGTGTCTCTCTCTCGCCATCGTGCCCTCTCTTGCGCTTGCTCTCGCGCTTGCTGGGATCCCTCGCCCTTGCGCCCTCTCGCTCGCTCGCGTGTGTGTGTGTGTGTGTGTGTGTGTGTGTGTGGGTGTGTGTATGTGTGTCTTCAAGCACGCGCACATGTGCATGTGTGCGTGCGCGCATGCGTGTGCGGGTACATGTGTATGCGTTGCTATGTTTGTGCTGTCTGTCTCTGTCTGCCTGTCACTTTTTCCTCGGTCTGTGCCTGGCACACGTGCGTGCTGGCATCTCATCTCCTTCATGCCACCACCCACACAGCTGTCAGATTTCACATTAGAGCGGCCTGCTTCTCTTCCTCCATGGTGCTCTTATCTTGCGCGGCTGCTGGCGTCAGTGTCGGACGAGTGTCCCTGCTCTTCCTTCTGTGTGAGGAACAAGGTGTCTTTGTTGAGATAACCTCTTGCGATCAATCAAGGCCCCATGTTTCTGCTCGTGGTGCGTGCTCGCATGCAGGTGGTGGGCGACATCATCGGCTACGCCCGCCGCAGCAACATCCCTGTCGGGCCCGGCAGGTGGCTTTCTCAACTCGAAAATCGCAAACTTTAAAACTTGAAGTATCAAATTCTTAATTTTTGAATCTCAGACCCAAGATCCGGCACTACTTGCAGACCACACTTGTGCTTTACAGATTCTAAGATTTGCATTGTCGGCAAAGACTGAAGCATAGCGGAGCCTGTGCCGCAATAGCCGAATGAAAAAAACACTCCCTGGCGTGGGCTTGCGTCGAACTGTCGGGCCGCTCCCGCATGCGCTCTGCCGCCCTCCAGTGCTGGGCAGACGCAGTCTTGTTGCCCTGCCTCCTTCTCCTTCTCCCCCTCTTGGACACTCTCTGCAAGAAGCTCTTCCCCTCGTGACCGAGAGGGGCATGCCCAGCCCTTCAGCTGCTCGAAGATTAGAGTTTGGATGATGATTAGGTTTAGGGTTTGGCCTCTAGGACTTATGGTTTGAGGCAAAGGGGGAGGTCGTCTTGTTGCACATTATAGCGTGCAGGGAGTTAGAGCTCAGTAGAGTCAGCCACTGTCAGGCCCACAGCACATCCACGCCCCCAGCCCCATAGCGTCTGCCACGCACTGCAGTGAGCGCTGGGGCTCGCTCAGTCCTCTCTCTATATCTCTCTCTTTCTCTCTTTTTCTCTCTCTCTCTTATTGCCTGGCCTCGCCGCTCCCGCCATCTCTCTGTGACGTCCGTTTGCCTGTATGCGAGGCGACAAGTGGTACCGTGAGAACGGCCCATGGGGGCCGGCGGCCTCGCGCTCCATCTGGCCTTCAGTGACCGATGGGCGCGCTCATTCCCTTTTCCTTCCCTCCCCTCACTGGTGGAAACCATGCTACTGCCCTCGCTTTGACTCATGGTGCTGCTTCTGTTGCCGCCGCCGCTGCTGCTGATGATGCTTCTGGTGCTGCTTGGGCTGCTCTGGTAATTACACCGCACGACAACGCGCAACAAGCGGTCTGCAGGGGGTCGGCAGCGGGGTCGCTGGCGGCGTACGCGCTCGACATCATCGGCATTGACCCCGTCAAGTACGGTGCGGCCACGCTCTCTCCCTCTCTTCCCCTTCCTTCCTTTCTCCATCCCTCCCTCCCTCTCCTGCAACTAGTCCACTCCCGCCGCGCACCCTCTGCTGTTGTCTGCCGCTCGCAAGCAATGCCCATGCGTGTGAGCGTCGACCCCTCGTGTGCGTCCCCCTGACCCGCCGCTCTGCTGGGGCGGGCCCCTGCAGGGCTGCTGTTCGAGCGCTTTCTCAACGAGGAGCGGCGGTCCCTTCCTGATATTGACTCCGACTTCTGCTGGCAGAACCGCGACAAGGTGGGAGCCCTCTCTTCCCTCCCCCCACCACTCTCGTTGCACTTCCCTCCATCGCTGTCCTCCCATTTCTTCCCCTCCCCTCTACTGCCTTCCTCTCCCGCTCTCCTCTTTTCTTTCTTCTCACCCTTCCTCCTCTCCTCACGTCTCTCCACCACTTCCCGCTCTTCCCTCTTCCGTTGAGGATACTTATATCCACTCTATTTCTCTCCATCACTCCCCTCTCTCTCCCCACCACTCCCCCCCCCTCGCATTCTTCTTCAATCTCTTCACCGCCCTCTCACCGTTACTTCCCTCTCGCATCGTTACCTTGCTTTGGGGCCTTCCCTCCCTTTTAACCCGGGTGTGAGGGCGTCCGAAGCATTGCTAGCAAAGCTGTCACGCACCGCTTGCGTCTGTCCGATCAGACGGTCTTCTCTGCAGAGCATATTTACCCGGTAGCTTCGTTTCTGCGTCGTACATGCCCCCTAAGGCACAAAAGCTGACTGTCACCAGCGCATCATTGCATCCACTGCGCCCCGTGCCCCGAACCCTGAGAAAACACCGAACTCAGAAGTTTAACCTCCACCAACCAGAAGCCCATGCCTAAGCTGAGCCCTAAACCAAACCCTCATCCGAATGGGAAACCAAGGCCGAAACCGAACCCTCAACCGAACCCTATATCTGAACCTGAATCCGAATTCGCCCCTGCAGATCCTGGAGTACATCAAGGAGCGCTTCGGGGCGGAGCGCGTGGCGCAGATCGTCACCTTCAACCGCCTGCAGTCGCGCGCGGTGCTGCGCGACGTGGGCCGCGTCATGGGCCAGTCCTTCCAGCAGACCACCATGCTCACCAAGATGGTGCGCCCCCTCCCCTCTCCCCTCCACCCCCCCCGGGCGTACGCTCCCTTTCTCCTCCTTTTGCTCTCGCGCTCTCCTTGCTGTCTCTCCCTCGCTCGCGTCCCCAGCAGTCTTCATGTGGATTAACATTCGGGGGACCCCTCTTCTGGTGGCATTTGCCGTGTTTACATGCGAGGAGCAGCCTTGCCACTGCCTGAGCTGTTCCTGTATGCTTCTCTCTCTCTCGTCGCCGCTCCCACCTCCTGGGTTCCCTTGGTGTATTATTCGTTGTGTTTATATGTATGTCCGGCGGTGAAGGGGTCAGCCAGTCATTTTTTGAACTTCCACCTTCTGAAACTTATTTGTAGATTTTACACCGCTGTCAAAGTGTGTTATACCTCTCTCCTGCCCCCTCCTCCTCCTCCTCCTCTGCACCCGCTTGCTGCGCCCCTCCCCCTCCGCTCCATTTCCAGCTGCATCCCCAGCGTGCATGATTTGAGACGGCACACGCCACATGCACGCGCTTTTATGGCACTCGTGGACGAGGCCCCGCGCTCCCCTCGTGCGCTCCCACGCGTGCCCTCCAAACTCGTGGGGGTGCTTTGCGGATAGCTGCAATGCTCGATACCTCGGCACTGTCGTAGCTCTGCTTTTGGCGTCCCCAGCTGCGATGGCCCCACGTTGAGCGTGGTCTGCAGGTGCCCGTCGCGCGGGTGTCTCTCCCCACGCTTATACCCTGGGTGAGACCTGATGTTTGGCGCGGTCTGCAGGTGCCCGTAGTGCCCGGGCGCTTGTCCTATACTCACAAATTGGGTGTGTGTGCGATGTTCGACTATGTTGGGCACGGCCTGCAGGTGCCCGCAGTGCCCGGCGCGTTTCCCCACACTCACATGGTGGGTATTGTGTGCGATGTCGGGCAATGTTGGTGGGCGCGGGCTGCAGGTGCCCATTGTGCGCGGCAAGAGTGCAAAGCTGGAGGCGCTCATCGGCCCCGACACCCCCAGCAAGGAGTTTCTCAAGCTCTACGAGACCCGGCCCGACGTACGGGGCCTCCTCTCCCTCTCTTCCCCCTCTTCTCCCCCCCCCCCTCCCCCCCCCACCCCTACGCCCACCCTCTTCCTCCCTCTCTTTTCCTTTTCGCTCTCCTGTGCGCATACTCGCGCGTGCGCCCATTCCTGTGCTCCGTTCGTCCTCTCTCTGCTGCTCACGCTCTCCCTGCGAGACCGTGCTGAAGAACGTGCGCGCCGTTGCCAAGGGCTTGTCATCTTGCGCGCGTCCGTGCGGATGCTCCGTCTGCTCACACCAGAAGCTCATTGCTCCCCTGTGTTTGAGTCCTTGTATTCTTCAAGTCGACCTGCCTGTTGTGAGTCCTAGAACAAAAGAGAGGACGTGAGGGAGGTGGGTTCTGGCCCTGGCATGCGCATCCACCGCTGACTTGCTGCTAGTAGCACTCATACATCTGTGACCCCCTGGGAGCTTGGCAAGTGATGGACGTCTGTGGGCACGTACCTGCTGTTGGGCACGCAAGCTGGCTTTGGAGGCTAGGTTCGGAGGCTAACTATGGTGGTCTCTGTTTGGAAAGATAAAATGGTGCAGGAATGGAGGATAATGATGTATCTGACAACTGAGACTTTCACTTACCTGAACATATATGCACAGGAGCGCCGCCAAGCTGGCGGTCAGATCCTGTTTCTGAAAGATGCTCAACTTGTGCACTGATGCTCCCTGTGTCCGCTGAGAGAGTGTCCTTGCATGCCCCGGGTCCTTCCCGGACATGTGCGCCGCCATCGCTGCTGCTGCTGTGCACATATGGTGCTGGGGGATGAAGCGTGGGATTGTTGTGGAACGCTTTTCTGCTGGGTTGACATCTGTCGGCTTGTGTGGGCTCCTGAGCTCCTATTAAACCCTAAGTGCTGGAGCCCCCACCCCGACCCCCTCAGCCCTAAGCCTGGGGCTCGCGGGGGAGCTGTGCGTGCGTGCGTGCGTAAGCGCAGGTGAAGGAGTGGGTGGACATGGCGCGCACACTGGAGGGCACGCACAAGACGTACGGTGTGCATGCAGCCGGCGTTGTTATCTCGCCCGCCACCTATCCCCTCCGCGAGGTGCTCTCCCTGTGGCCCCCCTTGCGCCTCCCAAATCGCACGCGCATACGTGTAGTGGCTGGTGACGAGTCCGGATGCGCCTCCCCAGATGCTTGCTTGCCTCTCCCTGCTCTGCTCATGCCGTTCATTCAAGTGTGCAGCAATTTAGATGGTAGTTGGTGAGAAGGGGTGTCGAGCAGCCCCGGGGTTGTTCACTGGTGCTGGTACTGGTGGATAGCATTCGTGTGTGCTTGCTTGTGTTAGTGTTAGTGCGTGCTTGGGTTCGTGTGCGTCATGTGCGTTGTGTGTGTGCAGTTTTTTGTGTGTGTGTGTGTTCGTGTGTGTTCATTTGGGTGTGTGTGTGAGTGGATGTAGGTGTGCGTGGCGGAGCGCACGCATTCAGACTTTGTTGATTCGTGCACGTGTATGCATGCATGCCTCTTGCCGTATGTGTCCTCATTCATCACTCACAATTCAGCCGGAGCCTGGCCAGGGGGGCCAGCGAGCAAGCAGGCAAGCGAGCGTGTGATTGAGATAGTGCGCAGCCATTGCCTGTCGCCATTTCACCTTCCACTTCATCTGGCTTGGTCCTCGATAACGACCAGAGAGAGAGAGAGAGAGAGAAGGAGGGGGAGAAAGCACACTCCGCTGCCTGTCTCAATGCAGCTGCTGCCGTTTCTACTGCCCCCCCGCTGCTGCTGCTGCTGCTCAGCCCTCACCTGCTCTATCACCTTGCTTTTCTCTAGCCAATCCTGGCCCTCTTCCCCTGGGTATCCCCCCTCTCCCCCCTTCCTGCCTTGTTGCTGCTGCCCCCACTTCATTTCCTGCTGCTTGTTGTTGCATCCCTGCCGCCGCCGTCGCCGTCGCGGCTGCCGCAAACCGCTGCTGCCTCTGTTGCTTCTGATGCTACTGCTGTTGCTGCTCCTTGTGCTGCTGCTCCCC
>WELA01007774.1:486251-544127 GCA_009602735.1 Mesotaenium endlicherianum
CCTCCCCCCCTCTCCCCCCTTCCCCGCCGCAAGAACTGTCCTTATGTCTTGCAGTTTCCCGCCGGTATTTTCACTCGAGCCTCCCCCCCTGACTGTTGCTTTTGAGCATTAGTGCAAGATGTTCACTGTGGCTTTGTCCGACTCGTGTGGGAATCGTAGACGCCATCGCAATATCTTCACTTGTGTGCTAATATACCTTACTTATGATCGAAGGAAGGGGGGCACCGTGGCCTGGGTGTGCGTGTGCCTGCGTGCGTGCGCGTGTTTTCGTGCGCGTGCGTTTGCTCGTGTAAGCGCGCGCAGCTCAAGTTTGCGGAGTACTGCTTCAACAAGAGCCACAGCGCGGCGTACGGCTACATCTCCTACGTCACCGCCTACCTCAAGGCCAACTTCCCTGTCGCCTACATGACAGCTGTCCTTAGCAGCGCCATCGGCGATATGGACCACATCGCGCGCTACTCCTCCGCGGCCGAGGCCATGGGCATCCGCATCCTGCCGCCCGACATCAATCGCTCCGGCGCCAGCTTCACCGTCGCCTCCGTGACCGCCTTGCAGGCGCCAGGCGGCGCCGCCGCGGCGGTGCAGTCGGAAGTTGGAGTAGGAGCCGGGGGGAACGGCAGCATGAGCGGCAGCATGGGGGCGGCCGGTGGGCTGCCAGGTGGCGGCGCTGCGAGGGGGGGCAGGGGCCAGGTGGCAGCGGCGGCGGGGGGCTCTGTGGGGACCATCCTGTACGGGCTTGAGGCGGTGCGACACGTGGGCGAGGCGGCGGTCGCCGGGCTCCTGGAGGAGAGACAGAGGAACGGCGAGTTCACGTCCATCCCCGACGTCGTCGTGCGCATCAACATGAAGCAGGTGCCCAAGAAGGCCCTCATGTCGCTCGCGGAAGTTGGCGCGCTTGACTGCCTGTATCGGGGGGGGGGCTTGCCCCCGGAGGGGGACGTGTCCCCCTTGCACCCCCACCAGCAGCAGCAGGGCTGGGAGCAGCAGGCGTGGGAAGGAAGAGGGGGTGCTGCGGGCACAAGTGTGGGTGCAGATGCGGGCGGAGACGCTTCCCCACGTTTTGGGGGCGAGGAGGCGGCCCCGCCTTTTGTCTTGGGGCATGTGCGGGCGGTGGTGATAGAGGAGCTGGCGGAGGCATGGGAGTGGGGGAAGAAACGGGCGGCCAAGAAGAGGGCTCCTCCCAAGAAGCCCCGGGTGACGAAAGCAAGCAAGGTAGCTGCGGAGGCTGCGGCCGCCGCAGCGGCAGCGGCTGGAGCAGTGCCAGGTGGCAAAGGGGAAGAGCCTGGCGGCGTTCCCGGCGAGGGGGGCCAGCCCGCCAAAAAGAAGACGAGGGGGAAGAAGAAGGGGGGGACGTTAGAGGCGGCCTCGAGCAGTAGTGGCGCGTCTCCAGCTGCAGCAGGCATGGTAGATGGTGTGGCAGAGATTAAGGAGATTTTGACGCCAGGGGAGGATTTCACGAGCCCTTCCAGTTCTGCTGGCAGTCAGGATTCCGTCACAATTGGGGAGTGGGGGGGGAATGACTTAACAGGTGCCAGCACGCAATTGAGGGGCGGGGGGGGAGGTGGCACGCCTGCACCTGCAGCCGCAGATTGTCACCCCGCCTCCTCCACCCCTCCCCCTTTGCCTGGCACGGAGGAGGCCGGGGGGAGCGACGCAGCTGACGTGCTCTCTCTTGCAGAGAGACAGGTGGCGGCGGAGGCGCTGCAGGACAGGGAGGACGCGCAAGCGTTCGAGGCACAGCTGGCGGAGCGGCGGCGAAGAAGCCGCCTTGGCGAGGGGGCGGAGGGCGGGGAGGGAGCAGTGCAAGCGTTGACCCCGGAGGATATCATGCGCAAAGAGAAGGCACTTCTGGGAAACTACCTCACAGGGCACCCCCTGCACGACGTGGCGCACCCGCGGTGGTTCGCTCCTGTGCCCCTCGCGGAGGTCCCCGAGGCACGCGACGGATCGCGCGTGCGCGTGGTGGCGCTGCTGGCGACGCTCACAAAGAAGACGACGCGCAACGGCGCCGCCATGGCCACCGTTGTGCTGGAGGACCGCACGGGGCGCCTCGAGGGCGTGGCCTTCCCCGACGTGTTTGAGCGCGCGGGCGGCAGCCTGAGCGAGGGCGCCGAGCTTCTCCTGTGGGGCCATATCGACAAGAAGGAGGGCAGCCCCAGCGCCGTCGTGGGCGGGGGCGAGGGCGTGGGGGCTGTGCCGGAGGAGGAGGGGGGGGGCGCCGAGAGGCCCCCCCCGAGCAGCAGCGCCCAGATCAAGCTGGCGGGCGTGGTGCCGCTGCAGGATGCCAAGTATTTGAAAGTGAGCCTCACGATGGAGGAGGCGCAGGGGCCCGCCAAGATGCAGGAGCTCAACTTTCACCTGGGCGCCGGGCCATACGAGGAGAGGGCTGCAGGAGGCACGCGCAGCGGCGGAGGCGGCGGGCCCTACCGGAAGGGAGGCTTGCGGAGAGGGGCCAACGCTTCGCCGGGTGTGCCCGTCGTGATTGAGATCTCAGATTATTATAGCGGCGCGCACGCCCTTGCCCAGGAGGAGGAGGAGGAAGCTCGTGGCGACGCGGCAGCGGCTGGAGATGCGGGGGTCTCCAATGGCAGCTTCGCTGGCGCGCCGACCTCGCTTGAGGTGGAAGGGCGGCACCCGGCGGGCAGCAGAGCGGGGCCGAGCGACGAGGGCAGGGCGTACCAAGACGGGCGAGACAGGCGATATTGGTCCGCCGAAAATGGCACGCCCTATGTGCACCAAGGGGAGTCTTGTGAGGGTTCGGAACGGAGTGCACAATCCTATGAAGAGGGAAAGGGTGTTGCTCTTGCAGACAGGGGCGGGTTGGCCATGCCGCACTTGGACTATGTGCCTGGGGGAAGATCTGTGGGGGAGTTGCCAGCACACGGGACGGAGCAAGGAGGCGGTGACCACGGGGAGGGCAGGTGGCGGCACCACGATGACTTCAGAAGGCCAGTTGGAAGTGGCGGCGAGCGGCATGGGCACCCGGCGCCCATCATTCACTTGGAAGGTTGCCATGTGGTGAGGCTGCTGCTGTGTTGCATGGCTTCTTGTGAAATTGTGCGGATCGATCTATTTAACGCTCTTATGGGAGAAAGAAGTGTATGCGCGTGTCTGCTAGGGAGGCTGGGGACGGAGTGCGTGTGCAATAGGCTTTCCAGGAGGCCTGTGTAGAAGCAGGAGCAACCACCAAAGATACTGTCGTGTGTCGATTGCAGCTTGTGTGGTGGTGTGAGGTGTGTGTCGCTCTGGTGTGACGCTGAAGGTGCCGTTGGTTCATGTGCATAGAACCACTTGTTGGTTTATTCCATGCGGAAAGGCCAGACACTCATGCCGTACAGTGAGCCGTGCGTGGTCACCCCTACTTCAGCACTCGAATTTTGTGGTCAAGTTTGGGCTGTTAAACTTCTTGTCACTCCTGCCATCTTTCATTTCCACTTCCTCCGTGTCGGGCAGATGAACGCGGAGACCATGGCGGCGCACCTCAGGCGTCACAATTTCATTGCAACAGCGGAGCCATTGTTCCCAACGAAGTGTAAAAAGAAGGAGATTTTGGAATTTGATGAAGCAATTGTGGCGTTTTAGCGGGAAGTGTTGCAAAAGTTCACCTCGGCTCATGTTTCTTTGTCCTAGGAACACGAGCTTTTTTAATTAGGGTTTAGCCAAGATACGTCAAGTTCTTGCGGCCATACTTGGCCATGCTGATTAGAGCTGATTTCACACCATGTCAATATGTGTTGGAAGTTTCCGACGTTGACATACACGTAATATGACCCATCTTGCCACTGTGTCTTTGTGTGTGTGACAACCATGAGGTTGGGGAAGCTATTTATACATGCTACCTGGTAATTGTGATATGAAGCTTGACAGTTCCCGAGCTAGTGGACGATGAAGCATAATGTTGCACCTAGTGCAGCAAGAGACATCAAGTTGTGCTTGAGCTTGCATAGTTCCTTGTAGGTGCGAAATGCATGTCCTAGAAAAGCCAAAATTTGGTTGCATGAGCCATCTGTGAGAGTGCATGCGATAAGGTGACTTGTTGATCCAAAAAATTATTGGTACATAATCGATATTGAATTTACGTATGGCATAGTCACAAACCCTATACTTGCGACGGCGCTTACTGATTTTCCCCTCATAAGAGTTACGCGAGATGCGTCTTCTTGAAGCCAATAAATTGCCACACGTACTTGAGATAAAGTCCTGTCTCAAGCATAAATATTTGTAATACGCAAGTAGATTCTCAAAAGCCTCGAAGTGCAACTTAATTTGACCAACTCATTTTTATGCATTTGGTTCATAAGTACATTTGATGAAGTTTCTTCATTGTTTCATGGAATACATATTGTGAAACGAAGGTGCTGAAGCATGTGGAGTGCTTGCAAGTACAATGCAAAAGTCGAGAGAGAGATCTAAAGTATTGACAGATTGTAAATTAAACAATGCCACTAGATGACAATCTTGAAGTTGATCATCACTGCTTCCTCTTTGCAATGATGTAGCATGAAGATATTTCATGTAGCAATTGTCATTGTAACGCTTATAAAGGACGGCATTAGTTTGGCATGCTTTGGCTGGCTGGTACGAGTTTTATTGTCATGTTTGAGAGGACTGCTTTTATATTTTCTAGGTATGTGATACGATTGAAGATGCTTCAATATTTGTACAAACTTTATACCTAGTCCTTCCCATACAATTTGTAGATAATACACGTACTTGTTATAAAGTAAATGTCTAGTAGCAACCTTCAACAACCTTCAAATGCGTAAAGACCGTCTCGATGACCAATCACATGGTGCGTCATGGAGGGCAATGGTGATGGTGGTAAGGACAACAACACCAAGTTTGCGGATGAAAAAAGGGGAATAACCACATGGTTGATGAAACACAAAACACCCTGGAAGAGCCTGATAGTTAATGGTAAGAAGATTGAGGATATGTGGGACATACAGTCAACCATATAATTGCTCATCAATTTTGTCACCACCACTGTAAGTACCATCGACTCTCGGGTACAGCGGGTGCCATGCATTGAGTGAAATTTTCAAGAAAGATGTGTGTGCTGACATCTTCAAGGATAACCCTGCTACAAACTTTATGAATTTGGGAGATCGCGCAATTGAGGGCTGAGCGCAATGGAGGTGAATACACAAAGGGAGATCTGGATGCGCTTTCGCAGGTTTTCCGCGGCATTCTTTTGATGGAGAAGTCAAAGCCAGCATCATTGGATTATGTGAATTGTCCTCTAATTGGCCTCGCTGCTAATAATTGCTTATGCTTGTCTCAATTGCAGGCAAGGGTAAGAAGCGTGGGGGAGAAACCGTTATCACGATTGTCGGACGTGCGAAGAAGGTAGGGAAGAAGAAGAAGTAGAACAAGATGCATAAAAACCACTACATGTCGCTTAATGGGGACAAGGTCTTCAATTGTAAATCAACATAATGAGGAGGGATATGTCTTAGTGGGATTATTCGTTTCATGTGTGTAGTTAAAACGGATAGTGACTTTGCGACCAGCTTGGAATCCAATGCAGCAAGCAGGTAGCTTAACGCAGCATTTAGATTTGCTAGAGTTATCAGTGATTGTTTTGGAAGCGTATTTTTAGTGAATAAAGAAACATGGCTATTCAATGTCATCAGCCTGGTTATGGATACATATTTTAATAATGCGTAAAACGAATATGTATTGCAAAATCACGTGTAAAAAATGAAATTACGTGTGTATTACATTTTTCCAAGGTTCTCGAAAAAATTGGCAGGGCTTATATTTTCAAATTGCTTAGAAACTTTGAGCGCGATTGGTCGCAAATGGTAGAGGACTCAACTTGCTATGATATGAAGGTGGTGAAAGTAATAAATTCATTGCTACATTTTCAAATTGCCAAAGATTCGGTTTTACCTCGTCGAGACGCGTATTTTGCGTATTTTGAAAAGATGGCGAAGTACGTGCAGTTTGACGTCACTCTCAGACCAATGCACGCGAACTAGGGTCATCAGTGAATGAAGACGCTCCTCTTGCTTTTTTATTGAAATTTTGCTCACGTGCCTGGGGAGCATCTCATATATCAAATGAAATATAAAAGTAATCATCTGCTCTTGATAGAAGCATGCCGCTTGCCCAATATGACATTATTTTGTGTCACGTATGTGCAAGGATGCATCTACTATAGCGGAACAATAAGTTTTCCTTTAGATAGAATAGAATCACTTGTCTTGGTTCACGGGTAATTTTCTATTGCGTTGGCCAGATGAAGACAAACTTCCACCACTAGTATAAAATTCTCTAGATTCACGCTAGATGAGAGGCTTCCCCTTTGCCAAAAAACACCAATTATTTCTCCAGGTTCACAAATGACAACTTGGATTGTCTCAAAATAAAATAGAAGTTGCGGAGTCGTATACACTGGTGCAGTTGGTTAAAGAACAACAGGCCCACAACGATCCGACGTGAACTGTATAACCCATGCATAATTGTAAAACCACACTGACTACGCGTAGTATGCTTCGCCGCCGATCGTAGACAGAGGCAATCATCAGGTTTACCTCGAAGTCTACTAATACTGACCATTGTGGGGAAAAATTATTGTGGCTTTACTAGGCTATGAAGATCTACCGCAGGCTTTGAGGAGTAAAAATCGGCACACCACCAAGTTCTAGACACAGTCTGTGCACGAGAGTTGAAGATCCAGACCATGTCACATTAACTAGTATCGCAAAAGACAACAATGAAACAACTTGGCATTCACAAAATAAAACTAACGTAGCAAAGATGGTGTGATGTCAGAAGCTACAGACATGAGGTCCAACAAGGGCAAGAACAACTATGTCAGTCGACAAGGTGTCATATCTGTCGAGGATCCTTAACAAAAATGCATTTGTTGTCCGGTGGACCGAATCGATTTGTGAAACTTGGAAATATGGAGACTAGTATAGTAGTGTCAGCGGACATGAAAGTTAATGGGTCTTGTTGGAAGCACATCCTCCAAAACTTGACCAAAAACGACGGGATGAAATAATAGAATAGTAAAAGTATAATCTCATCGGCTCAAATTTGCCCGTCGGGCGCCCGTCGACCGATGTGACTCGACTTAGTAGATATTTGCCCCATGCCGATGTCAGGGTGTCTATTTCAACTGCTGGTTTCACTTCTTATGAGCTCGTTCATTTTGCCCACCCTCTACTACCATTTCCCATTTCTATAGACTTTGGCTCAAAAGTGGTCTGGGTTTTTCCTTTCCAGAAGCACATCTCTTACCGGAGTTTCCTGTTGTATTTCTGCCCTCATAGGGGTATCTTCCCTTTCAGAAGAACCTTGGAGAGGTGGCGTGGGTCTTTGATCCAATCTTTATTGTGGCAGCTGTGTTGTTTCCCCTTTAGGGGTCTGCTCTTGAGCAAATGTACTTTCCTGCACTCGTGTCTGCTCCATTTTTTGCCATCCCTACCTCCTTGATAAGGGTGCGAGCACCTTCTGCTGCTCCAAACATTGTGCTGCAAAGTGGAGTTCCCTCCACTCGTGGGTGAACATTCCTTACTGACCTCCAGTTTGCTAGTTGCACAGTTCTCCCTCTCACCCAAGACTCTAGAGTGTGAAAAAGTTATAAAAGTGGGCAATACTTACCTTATTTTTTCGACAGTGTTGGCATGGTACTGGGGGAAGGGGTCCAACCTTGATGAAATGAATCGACTTAGCAATAGGATGTTAACAATTAATAAAGATTTTTATATCAACAAGTAATCTTTAAAGTATTTTCTGTTAACTGATCAAACAGCACAAGATAATACACTAGCGCTAAACAATACTCATAAGTCAAATGCAAGTAAACGAGCATCAATCATGCAATCAGTAAACTCATACAAAAGCAAGTATAGAAGACAATTCGCATCAATGGCTTCTAGCCTTGAATTCAAATCTCACTTAGTAAGCGGTACAAGAGAGTTGGCCTCGTTTTCGAATGCCAAACTCAAAAGCAATACCCAGCCTATGTACATGGAATGAGTTTACTGTTCAACGGCAAGTGCGATGGCACCGCCTACCCGGGAGTTAACCACGTTGGTAGGACCTCGGCTAGCCATCTCCCATCATCTCAAATTGCCATTCATCCAAAGGATGTCATCTGGCCATTCATCTAGCATATCACACTCAAATGCATGACTAGGCAATTCGCTGCTACCGAGTACGGAAGTCAGCTAGCTGTCAAAGAATGTGTCAGCAAGCTGCAACCTAAGTTGACTTCATCCTTCTGCTCTCGGCTGAGTCATTAAACTGATTATGACAATGAAAGTTCAGCAGGCTGAACTTGATTAAATCTTATATTTAAATGAATATTACATCTACCAATATACTGATTCACTACAATTCCTCCAACTTAAATTGTTGTCGCCTCTCGACAACACTAGACTGTAGAGCAATGTATAAAGAAGACTGACAGTACTAATCTCCTTATGGCTTGCCTCTTGCTTCAACACTGTTGCCTAGCTGTGGGGATCACTAGTGACAGTAAACTGTCACCTCCACCCTCAATCCACTACCGTTGTGGAGTACAAACAAAGAGACCCCAGCAAATCTTGACTGGGGGATGGTTTCAAGATCTAGGGAGATGTTCCTGGGGCTCCAGGATCAGGGGATTGATATCTGGACCTACACCTAGACAGCCCTTTAAATCTGTCAACTGGCCTCCCTAAAGAACCCTCTCTGCTCTAAAGTGGGGCCACGAGGGGAACGGAGGATTGCAGCCTGCTCTTCAACCACCTGGGTGTTGATTCCTACATAGACAGGCAAACCAGTAGGATGCTGAAATACATTGGCAACGGGCACATGTCCCTGACTGGAGGGGGTGCTTAGCATACCTCTGGCCACATCGCGAGTTCCCCTTCTAGGAGCTCTGTCCTCTGGGGATTTCTACCTCTCTCTGCTACCAAGAACAATCAGATCTGCTTCTTCCTCTGCCTGGGCAGGTGGGCTGGGAGATTGAGCAGAAGGTACTATTGCCGCCCCAGTAGGAGTTGCAGTCCATTCTCCTGCTCTTGGCCCCCTAGGAGTCCTTGCCTCTGCCTGTCCCCGGGTCTCCTGAGCTCCAAAGGTTGATGCATCTCCTCTGCCCTGTTCCGCTTCCTCATCCTCCTCATCTTCCTCCTCTGAGAGGGTAGGGGTCTATAACGATCCGCCGCGTGGCCGGATGCGGCGCGTGCGACACGTTGCGTGGAGCGATAGAAGTGTCGGTTTGAACTGTATAAGTACAATTGGCGCGCGATCAAAGTACCTCGAGTTACCTTTTTGTTCGTATCGCTAAATTGGTATCGGAGCGCAAACGTACGCAACCATGTCCAGGAGACGAGGGTTCAAATCTCGTGGGGTGCAAAACTTGTCGATGGTACGATCGTACGGCGATCTTTGGATTGTGTAAAGAAAGGACACTATCCCAAAACAATGTCCCTCACGGGTGCCGGAGCATGAGTGCCCGGGACGTGCACACTTGTAGGTGGGAGGAGTGTAACGATCCGCCGCGTGGCCGGATGCGGCGCGTGCGACACGTCGCGTGGAGCGATAGAAGTGTCGGTTTGAACTGTATAAGTACAATTGGCGCGCGATCAAAGTACCTCGAGTTACCTTTTTGTTCGTATCGCTAAATTGGTATCGGAGCGCAAACGTACGCAACCATGTCCAGGAGACGAGGGTTCAAATCTCGTGGGGTGCAAAACTTGTCGATGGTACGATCGTACGGCGATCTTTGGATTGTGTAAAGAAAGGACACTATCCCAAAACAATGTCCCTCACGGGTGCCGGAGCATGAGTGCCCGGGACGTGCACACTTGTAGGTGGGAGGAGTGTAACGATCCGCCGCGTGGCCGGATGCGGCGCGTGCGACACGTCGCGTGGAGCGATAGAAGTGTCGGTTTGAACTGTATAAGTACAATTGGCGCGCAATCAAAGTACCTCGAGTTACCTTTTTGTTTGTATCGCTACAGGGTCTTATCTACCAAGTCATCCTGCTCCCAGGTAGACATGGAGAAATCTACTGGCCGCCCTTTCATAGGACAAGCTGGGGGTTGTTTGGCCTTCAGCTTGCTGATATCTATTCGGCCTGCGTTCTTTGCCCATTTGACAAAGGCATGCTTCCCCTTAGAGAAGTAGTCCCGTCCTCTCCTCCTGTACTCCTTGGTTTCCACATTCATGTCACTCAGGCATCCATTAAGCCTGAAGTCCCAAGGAGCAATGTGAGGTGGCAGGATGAGGTAACCGTCCAGCCCATAGCGGAAGTCATCTAGGTGGGCCCGTTCACACTGCTGCTTCCTGTTAGTGACGGACATCCACCTCCAGTTCGTGGGCTGCTAGTAGTATTGTGGCCCATGTATAGCCTTTTTTAGCTTACAAGAAAACCAGTGGGGAGAGAACATCTGCTGCCCTGTTTCCCTTGGCAAGTACTCCCAGTTCCTTCTCTTGACTTCATTGTAGGCTGGCAGCAGCGTCTGAGAATATACGACATCTTTAAAGTTATCAGGCTGCGTGCTCACCATCCTAATGAGCCTCTGATCCGCCACTATGCCAGGTACTGATACTGGCTTATCTTCCGAGTCATGTGCAAAGAACCGCGCCTGCTTTGCTGTGTACCCCACCATCCTGGCATAATCGTCGTAAAGGACCACGTCGGTGTGTGTCTCAATACACCTATCCAGAGCTTGAGCTCCCTGCTTCTGCAGCACTGTTTGCTGGGCAATCTTTGTTGATATCGTGGGCTGCCAATAGTGCCTCCTTCAGGTTATCAAAGGTTTGGCCACCCACCCCAATATATATGTAAGTGGCCAAGCTCTTTTGCTTTTCAACTTCCTCCTTCTTCTTCCTTGCTTCCTCCACAGCCGCCGCTTCCTCTTGCTGCTTCTTCTGTCTCTCCTCCTCAGCTTTCGTGAGGTTTTCAGCCTCCTGCTCCTTCTTCCTCTGTGCCTCTTCTGCTGCCTCTTGTTGTCTGCGGACCCAATCTTGTTCTCTTCTGGTGAGGGACGTCGCCGCCAGCTCTTTATGGTAGCGATTCATTGTCCACTTAGCTTCTTCTGCCTTGCGCTTCCTGTCTTCCTCTTGTGTGGTGGGAGCCATCCTGCACATGTAACCAAGACACAAGCTAGTAGGCTCTCATTCATTGTCACGGTAGATGCAGATTGAGAAGTGAGTGTGTATTATTACAGCAAATTTGTTCCCTTACCTTACAAAGTGGGTACTAAGAGTTAATGGATCTGTAGCGTAATGAGGATGAACGAATGAATGTGTGTACAGGGTGAGTTGAGTGATTTGTTTATTTGCTGGTTCCTCCCTCTTCCGAGTGGTAGACACCCTCTAACATAGCTTAAGGTGGGCTGTCATATCTGTCACTGTGCTGACAATTAATTGTCACATTCGTGTCACCTAATTGTCACATTCCCCTCCAACTTAATGGAGACAGGACCTCCTGACACCTTCCCATGTCAATTAAAATGACAGTTAAGGTGGTCTACCGGCTTCCCAAAGATAGAAACGTTTTAGCGCCCCTTTCGCGTTGACCAAGTGGTCTTTAAATTCCCAAATGTCCCCAAAAGCATCATATCCCTTCCATCTGACCAAATATTTCATGACGTGGTTAAATGATCGACGGACCGAGCGAGCCTCAAGTATCTCATCGACCTCATACTCTTCAGGGTCACCATCCCGGACAGTGAGGACCGGTCTTGGTTGGACAGGTAACCAACCTGTGAACACTGTGTCGCCCTTGGTGTATGGTTCTAGGAAAGAGACATTAAAGACGGGGCGACCCTTATATTTGGCTGACATGTTCAGTTCATAAGCATTCTGAACGACTCGGCGTACCACCGAGTATGGACCAACCCAGACTGACCCCAACTTTTTCTTGACCACACCAGGTAGGTACAGGTGTCGAGAATGCAGTTTGACCAAATCGCCCTTAGAAAATGTCAGCTCCCAACGATGTTGATTGGCATATTTTTGTTGGGTTTCTTGTGCTTTGTACAGGTTCTGCTGGACTTCTGACAGAGTGTCAGAAACTCGTGAGTTAGGTGGAGAGGCACCTGGTTGTCAATCCCCTCAGGATGTGTCAAAGAATCTCCTAGCACATCTAAGGGGGACTTAGGGACCCGACCTAGACTGAGTTCAAAAGAAGTCTTTCTAGTTAACGCATGCACTGCACTGTTGATCGCAATTGAATTTCATGCAACAAGTCATCCCAATTATCTTGTTTTTGATTAATGCAAGCCCTTAGCACCACTTGCAAAACTCGGTTAGTTCTTTCAGTTTGCCCATCAATCTGAGGGTGGTTTGCTGTGCTGAGCAGCTGTTTGACTCCCACCAACCCCATTAAGGCTCTCAAGAACTTAGAGGTAAACTTTGAACCTCTGTCTGAGATGATGTTGGAGGGTAACCCATGTGGGTATAGTACATGCTTATAGATCGGTCTCGCAGTTTTGAGTGCAATCACCTTGACAGTTGTGGGAATGAAAATGACCATTATTGTCGATTTATCCACTACTACCAATATTGAATCATGCCCATTGGCAATTCTTGGTAGTGTTACCACCCAGTCTATTGATATGATGTCCTACCTTCCAACTCAGATAGCCCCCCGGGTGGTGTGTGTCTAGACTTATTCTTCTGACACTGATCACAGGACTTCACATATTTTAAGACCTCCCGAGGCAACCCTTCCCAGTGGTAGCGTTTTGCCAGTTTGCCAACAGCTTTGGCCTGCCCCAAATGTCCACCCAGTAATCTGTCATGAGCATGACTCAGTAATGAAGACCTTAATTCTATGTTATTAGGAATCACCAGCTTCAGCCTTCGTGAAGTGGTTTCACTTACCCAGACCTCTCCCTTCAGCCTATAACCAAGTGCGATAGCAAGACACGCACCATCAGTTTGGCTGGGCTCAAATATTGGGTCAAAAATGTAGGCTTTCCTAAGTTGTTCGAGGAAGGACTTTTTCACCTTAAGTGACGTGAGTGCACAAAGAGCTTCATCTATAGCATGTTGATTAAAGTTCCTTTCTTGCAGGTCACGTCTTCTAGAGAGTGCATCAACAGGTGTAATGAATTAGTATGTTGGATAAATATAATATTTATTTGAATATAATAGTTATATGAGTTGAGCCTGCTGAACTCTAGTTAATATAAAGTCTGCTGGATATTTGAGACTTAGTTAAATGACTCAGCAAGCAGCAGCAGGCTGACGTCAATTAGGTCAGCCTGTTGACTTGGACCAGCTTGCTGACACATTCTTTGACACTCAGATGACTGACGTACTCGATAGCAGCAAACTGTCTAGCTATGCATCTGAGTGTGGTGTGCTAGATGAGTGGCCAGATGACACCCTTAAAGTGGATGGCGATTTGGGATGATGGGAGATGGCTGTGGATGTGGTTAGCCGAGGTCCAACCAACGTTGTTAACTCCCGGGTAGGCGGTGCCATGATTCGCACTTGCCGTTGAACAGTAAACTCATTCCATGTACAAAGGCTACACATTGCTCTCGAGTTCGGCATTTGGAAACAAGGCCAACTCTTTTGTACTGCTTACTGAGAAATATCCAAATCCAAGACGAGAAGCCATTGATACGCACTGTCTTCTAGCCTTGCTTATGTATGAGTTTACTGATTGCATTATTGATGCTACTTTACTTGCATTTGACTTGCGAGAATTGTTTCCTGCTAGTGTGTTGTCATTTGCTGTTTAATCAATTGATAGAAAATGCCATAAAGATTACTCGCTGATATAAATATCTTTATTGATTGTTAATTGCCTGTTGGTAAGTTGATTCATTTCAGCAAGATTCAACTTCCGTGGTTTGTAGTCAATCTGGACTTGGAACTGCTCCAGCATCTAGCTCCAGCGGTTCTCCCTCCTCAACAGCTTGGACTTTTTTTGGAAGTGAGTCAGAGCTAGATGATTTGTAATCAGCTTATAAGCTTTGCCATGTAAGTATGCTCTTCACTGTTTGAGAACATATGAATGATAACCAGCAGCTCTTTATCATGCACAGAATAATTAATCTCAGTTGGATTGAATGTTATGGACTCATACAGCACATGGTGCCACTTCTGCTTTGCCTTATCATCCTTTGTGGTTTTGTCAGCAGGCTGCAACAAAATAGCACCCATGGCAAAGTCAGAGGCATCAGTAACCACCTCCACAGGTTTGTTGGGGTCACACACAGCTAAGATTGGGGCACAACAGAGAGCATTCTTAAGGGTCTGGAAGGCAGCCTGCTGCTCTTCCCCCACACATATCCTATATCTTTCTTAGTAAGGTCGGTCAATTTACTGGCCTTTGTATAATAATTTTCAATGAATCTCCTATAGTAATTGGCCAGCCCGAGGAAGGATCTAACTTTCGAGACAGACTGTGGTAATGGCCAGTCCCTTATGGTCTGGATTTTCTTAGGATCCACATTGATGCCTTCTTTACTGAAAAAGTGTCCTAATAATTCAATACTCTCCTTAAAGAAATCCCATTTGCATATAACTGATTCTTTCTTAGAGTGTCGATTACCGTCTGGAAGTGCTCGGCATGCTCAGTTTCATTTTTAATGAAAATTAAAATATCATCCAAGAAGATTTGCACAAACTTATCCAAGTAAGACCTGAACATGTCACTCATAGCACCCATGAAGATTGACCCCGGAGGACTCACCTTTTTCTCAACCACTTCTTCAGTTTGAGGAGGTACCTCTCTTAGCAGCAGACATAACATTCTGTCTTCCTTCTGATCCCAGCTTTCAATGAACTCCATTGCATTAAGCAATTTGCACCCTCCTGGAAGCATCTTCTTTTCTTGCATTTGCCATCCATACAGGACAAGAGGAAGAGCACTGGTGGGGTGCCAAGTTAGTCTGCCCATCACTGGCTCCTCTCACTTTAACTGTACCTCTGATCCAACACACTTCAGCTTGATGTCTATTAAGCCAGGACCTGCCTAGCACAAGATCATAAAAGCCAGTGTTGAGTACCTCAAATGTAAGTGTTTCAGTTAGAACTGCAATGCCAGAACCTAACTGGACCTCAATAGGCTTGATTATAATTCCTCTCGGGATATACTTGAGGCATCTCCAAGGAACGTTTTTCTATTCCCTTGGGTGACAGTAGGCAGCCTTAGCCGCTTAACTTAGTCCTTATGGATAAAAGTATGTGACGCCCCTCCGTTAACAAATGCCCTCACCTTCCTACCTGCAATCATACGATTAAGTAGGATTGGGAGGACTAACTTTTCCTAACTTTCGCATTGTTCTCCTGATTTAGCAAAGAAATGTTGGACATCAGGTGAAACAAGATCATCCAGAGTGTGCACCATCTGGGGGTCTATATTGCTGATGGTCTCCTCTATCTGTTTGTCAGGCATGCATAATGAATCCAATTCAGCAGGACCCATAATACCTGCTACAAGGGCAGCTAGTGACGACTCGCTATCTCTAGCATCCTCACAATCAGTAGACTGGATTACTGACTGTTGCTGTCTTTTAAAGACTGGTCCTTTCTCTTGACCTTTGGAAGGTGCTTCTAGGACAGTGCTCTCTGTAATGACCCAACTCCTGGCAGTGGTAGCAAATAGATTTTGCTGAGGCTGGTCTCGGCTTAGTCTCGGCTTAGTCCTACCACCACCTCTTTCGTAGCCACCTCGAGCGTATCCACCTCTTCCTCTAAATTGCATGGCATTATACTCATACTCGTACTATCACTCTGATCATCCTCAACGTGATCTCCTTTAATTGCATTGTAGGAACGATGTGGCTTTTTGACAATCTTAGACACCAAAGCATTACTCTGGCGCTTGTGTTTGAACTGTTACTGATCCCAGGCATCAGCATCCTGGATCAGCCAGTTTCTCATATTTCTTTCCAGCAAAATGACGTGAGACCTCGGACTTCAAGCCACACTTGAAGTATGCTATCCTATACCGCTCCGGCAACTCTGGGTTCTTCATCATGTTTTCTTGGAACTTCTGGGTATACTCAGCAACCGAAGTGGTCTGCTTCAGTGCCTAGGAGATCATCGCATAGATAGCTTTCTCTTGTTGAATTATCACATCAAACTTCTCATGCAGCTTCTCAACAAACTCTATCCAAGTAGGGGCATCGAGTTGTTGAGCCTTACGTTCTCCTTTCCAGTACAGCCACCATTTTGCTGCACTGCCTTTCGATAGAGCACCGGTGTGCCTGACCTTCTTGTAGTCCTGCAGTTCTGGGTAGTTTTCCAGCCACTGCTAAACATCAGCAAGAAATTTGATCAGGAAGTACTTTTTGTTTCCCTCAGGGTCATAGTCCTGCGGAGGTTTTGGCTTAGGCTTACTCGGCCCTCTGCCACCACCACCATTGGTGTGAGAACCTTGTTGGTCTCTTTCACGTAATAATGCCATCATGATCCTTTTGTCCTCCTGTTGGGATTGATATGTGGTCGCTATTTGCGATTGCATTTGCACAAATAATGCTCCCAGATCCACATTCTGAGGTGGTAATCCAGCAAACGCAGCCGCAACAACATTAGCTTGATTAGTAGCAGCTTCGGCATTCCCAATTGTTGCTGCTCTGGCTATGCCACTTGCACTCAGTTGTCTACGAATTTGAGAGTGAGGTACAACAGTAGGTACAGCAGGAGGTTGGTTTTGGAGATTGGCCCTTTCTGCCATTTGCTCCTCCACCGTCCTTTCCTCAGGGATCCTCCTGTTTACTGCTTCTTCAACCTCTTTGGCTGAACGTTCATCCTCAGCAAGTTGAGCTGCTACTGCAGCAAGAGTTGCTGCTTCCTCTTCAGCTTCTCTATTTCCTGTATCATGCAGCGTTTCTAGATAGGTACGGGGTCCAAAGACGCGACTTTTGCCTTGCCCCTCTTCAATGTTATCATTGTTTTCACTCTCCATATCACGAGATTTGCTAGCTTGAGACCTTGTCCTTACTGTAGAAGAAGACTGCGATAATCAGCTTTGATACCACTAAAATGAATCGACTTACCAATAGGCAATTAACAATTGATAAAGATCTCTATATGAGCAAGTAATCTTCATGGTATTTTTTGTTCACTGATTAAACAGCACAAGACAATACACTAGCAATAAACAATTCTCATAAATTAGATGCAAGTAAACAAGCAACCATCATGCAATCAGTAAACTCATACACAATCAAGGTTAGAAGACCATTCGCATCAATGGCTTCTAGCCTTGGATTTAGATCTCTCTCACTCTAAGCCCGGTTTGGACCGAAACGCCAAAAAACGCCCCAGGTGTCAATCTCCGGCCATCTTTGTTTTGATTTTTTCAATGCTAAGCCATGCAAAGTGGAGAAAATGACCCCTCCTAAACTCGAGAGCAATACCTAGTATATGTACATGGAATGAGTTTACTGTTCAACGGCAAGTGCGATGGCACCGCCTACCCGGGAGTTAACCACGTTGGCAGGACCTCGGCTAACCAAATCCACAGCCGTTTCCCATCATCCCATATCACCATCCATCATAAGGATGTCATCCGGCCATTCATCTAGCATATCACACTTAGATGCATGTCTAGGCAGTTTGCTGCTACCGAGTACGGAAGTCAACTGGCTGCCAAAGAATGTGTCAGCAAGCTGACTTAAGTTGACTTTAGCCTGTTGCTCTCGGCAAAGTCATTAAACTGATACTTATATAAAGTCCAGCAGATTGAATGTTGACTAAAGTTGAGCAGGTTGAACTTAATTAACTATTGTATTTCAATGTATATTGTATATACCAATATACTGATTCATTACAATCCCTCCAACTTAAACTGTTGTCGTCTCGACAACCTTAAACTATAGAATTATTTGGTCAAGAGACTAACAGAATAACCCCCCACCGCCTGCCTTTTGCTTCAACACTGTTGCCTAGCTTTGGGGATCACTAGTGACAGTGAACTGTCACCTCCACCCTCAATCCACTTCTGTTGTGGGATGCAAACAGAGAGACCTCCAACAAGGCTTGACTGGAGGATGGTTTGATGTTTAGGGAGTTGTTCCTGGGACTTCAGGATCAGGGGACTGTGATATGGACCTATATCTGGACTAGGTCTATTAGCTGGCCTTCTAAAGAACCTTGTTTGCTCTAAAGTTGGGCCTCGAGGAGAAAGAAGGATTGTAGCCTGCTCTTCAACCACCTGGGTGAAACAGGCATTCTGGTAGGATGCTGAAATACATTGTCAAGAGGCACATGTCCTCGGCTAAAGAGGGTGGCCAGCATGCCTCTGGCTACTCCGCGTGTTGTTCTTCTGGTACCCCTGTCCTCTGGGGATTTCTGCCTTTCTCTGCTGCCAAGAACAGTCAGATCAACTTCTTCCCCTGCTTGGGCAGGTGAGCTGGGGGAACGAGTGCGGGATCTTGTTGCCTCCATGACAGGGATCACATTCCATACACCTGATCTTGGCGCCCTAGGAGTCCCTGCTTCTGCTTGCCCCTGGGTCTCCTGAGTACCACCTCCTGATGCTTCTCCTCTGCCTTGTTCTTCTTCCTCATCCTCCTCATCTTCCTCCTTTTAAGGAGTAGGGGTCTAGTCCACTAAGTCATCCTGCTCCCTAGTAGACCTGGAAAAATCTACTGACCGCCCTTTCTTAGGACGAGCTGGAGGTTGCTTGGCCTTCAGCCTGCTGATATCTATCCGGCCTGCATTCTTCGCCCATTTGACAAAGGCATGTTTCCCCTCAGAGAAATAGTCTCTTCCCCTCCTTCTGTGCCCTCTGGTCTCTGCATTCATATTACTCAGGCATCCATTCAGCCTGGGGTCCCAAGGAGCAATGTGAGGTGGTAGGATGAGGTAGCTCTCTAGCCCATAGTGGAAGTTATTTGGTTGGGCCCGGTCACACTCCTGCTTCTTCTTAGTGACGGTCATCCACCTCCAGTCTGTGGGCTGCTGGTAGTACTGTGGCCCATGCTCAGCCTTTCTCAACTTACAAGGAAACCAGCGGGGAGAGAAAGTCTGCTGCCCTGTTTCCCTAGCCAGGTACTCCCAACTCCTCCGCTCAACCTCATTAGAAGCTGGCAGCAATGTCAAGTAAAATACCGTATCCTTAAAGCTATTGGGATGCATGCTCACCATCCTGATGAGTCTCTAATCTCCCACTATTCCAGGTACTCGAACTAAGAGGGTTGTCGTGTGCTTCTCGTAGAAGCAAGAGTCGGATTTAGCTTCCTTGACTCGTAGGCAATGGGCTGCAGTCCCTTGCCTTGGTCTTGAAGCAGAATTGCTCCCATTGCATAGGAAGATGCATCGATGATGACGTGGAAGGGCCAATATGATTTTGGACTTGGGAGTGTGAGCACCGGGGATGTGGTCAATCTTCGCTTTAACTCTTGATATGCCTCTTCCTCTTTCTTGGTCCATGTATAAAGCCTGTCCTTCTTGAGTAGATCTGTCAAGGGGGCTGCAATGTGCGAGAAGCTCTGGATGAATCTCCTGTACCAATTGGCAAATCCCAAGAATGATTGGAGTTCTTTCTTGGTCGTGGGGGTTGGCCATTCCTCCACCACCGTGGTCTTCTTGGGGTCCATCTTGATGCCATCACCAGTCACATGGAGACCTAGGAACTCCACTTCTTGTTTGGCAAACTCGCACTCTGACTCCTTTGCAAATAGCTTGTTTTGCTTCAATACTTCGAGGACTTCTTTCAAGTGTCTCGCATGTTCTTCAAGGGTCTTGTTGTAGATAAGGATGTCATCGATGAATACCACCACAAATCTGTCCAACATAGGTTGAAATATGGTGTTCATCATAGTCATGAAGGTTGCTGGCGCGTTGGTGAGTCCAAATGGCAAGACCATGAACTCAAAATGTCCATATCTTGTCCTGAATGCCGTCTTCTCTATGTCCGGTTCTGCGATGCGAATCTGGTGGTAGCCGCTCCGTAAGTCAATCTTCGTGAAGTACTTGGCTCCAACCAGCCGGTCCATGAGCTCATCCATGCGCGGCAGCGGGTATCGATTCTTGATGGTGATCTTGTTGAGGGCGCGATAGTCCACACACATCCTCAAGGTACCATCTTTCTTCTTGACAAATAGCACCGGGGCTCCAAATGGCGACTTGCTAGGTCGAATGAAGCCATGCTCCAGTAGCTCCTTGATTTGCTTCTTGACTTCGTCTAGCTCCGTGTATGACATTTTGAACGTAGGCCGAGAGATGGGCTTGCTTCCGGGCTCCAACTCTATCTTGTGGTCTACGAATCTTTTGGGGGGTAGGCCCTTGGGCAATTCCGGGGAGAACACTTCTTTGTAGTCCTCTAAGACTTCTTGTATCTCCTTGGGAACGGGGCTGCCTTCTTGACTCTCGATGTCTTTCTTGATGTCTTTTGGCGTGATCAAGGCCAAAAGAAGCTCGTGTCCCTTCCTCACAAGTCTCTTGAGTTGGAGGGCGGACAATAGTATCTCGTGTGCCGGCTTCTGGATGTCTTGGGTCTGGATATTCTGGATTGCGCGCAAAATACAGATTCTTGAAGTGATGTCATTCTTGATCTTGATAGTACCGGTCCTCCAATCAACTTGGGGGTTGTGCTTGGTCAACCAAGGCGTCCCTAGGATGACGTCGTACTTGCCCAATTGCATGGGGGAGAACACTACTCTATCCTTGAAGGACTTGATAGAGAGTGCCAAGGGGTACGTCTTCTTGGAAGGGGTAGTATAGGAGAATCCATCGGGCATCATAATCTCCTCGTCGTGGTCAAGAGTTCGCATAGTAATACCGTGCTTGGTGGCAAAATCTGCAGCAATGAAGTTGCCTTGAGCTCCGCTATCCACCAAGATGTGGACCTTCTCTCCTCCAAGGTAACCTCTCAAACTCATTGGGGCTGGAACGTCGTCTTCAACGGGGGTCTCCACCTCACTTGGCGTGTTGCCTTCTCGTGAAGTGGGTCTTGGGGTGGTAGGCTCCTGGCCTACCGGCGCTGTCCGTTTTTTGACAACTTTTTGGGGCATGAAAGTGCACGATGGCCCTTTTCCTTGCAATAAAAGCATAGTCCAGCCGTCATGAGAGCTTCTTTTTCAGCCGGGGAGAGTCTTGCTTTCACTCCTTGCTGGTTTCTTGCATCATAAGTGTCATTGGAGGGTCTTCCACTCTTCCGGGCAGCCGCGGGGTCCCTTTTAATAACTCCGATTTCCATGGGTGTGGGTCCAGATTCGGATGTGGAAGGGGCTGCGTACACCCGCGTCGTCGGTACCCGTGAAGATGAAGGCACGGAGTGCTTGAAATCCAAGGTATCCACCTTTTGGGCCACTTCAATGATCTTTGAGAAGTCCGTCAAGTCGCGTAACTCCACTTCCTTTGCCACCTTGGGTTTGAGGCCAAAGATGTAGCGGTCAATCTTCTCCTCGAGAGACATGTTGGGGATCTCAAGAGTGAGGGCGTGAAATCTGGATGTATACTCTTGAACGGACGTCGTTTGCTTGAGATGGTGGAGCTTTCCTCGGGCAATCTTCTCCGCATTGATGGGCATGAATTGCTTCTTGAGGGCCTCACGAAAATCTGCCCATCTTGCATATGATGGTGGGGGCTCTTGGCCGAGCATGGGGTGCGCCATAGCTTGATATATAGCCGCTTGATAGTTACGCCACCATGATGTTGCTGCTCCTCTAAGTAAGGTTACGGCAAAGGGAATGTAGTCCTCCTCGGGTACTTCAAGGAACGCGAGGTACGTCTCCACTTGGTAGAGCCATAAATTTAGGTTGGCACCTTTCCCGGGGTTGAAAGTGTCGGGTTTGCCGAGCTTGATGAGTTTCCTTGCTCTCGTTGGCTCTTGTGGAGGCGCTTGAGCCGGGTGTAATGAATCAGTATATTAGTCGATATAATATTCATTTAAATATAATAGTTAATTAAGTTCAGCCTGCTGAACTTTAGTTAATAGTCAGTCTGCTGGACTTTACATGATTATCAGTTTGCTGACTCAGTCGAAAGCAGCAGGCTGAAAGTCCATATAAGTCAGCTTGCTGACACATTCTTTGACAGCAAGCTGACTTCCGTACTCGGTAGCAGCGAATTGCCTTGATGGGCATGAATTACTTCGTGAGGGCCTCACGAAAATCTGCCCATCTTGCATATGATGGTGGGAGCTCTTGGCCGAGCATGGGGTGCGCCATAGTGAAATGAATCGACGTACCAATTAGGCGATTAGCAATTAATACAGATCTTTATATCTTTTTGGTTAAACGGCAAAGGACAACACGCTAGCAGTGAATAATACTCGTAAGTCAAATGCGAGTAAACTAGCATCAATAATGCAAATTAGTAAACTCATACATAAGCAAGGTTAGAAGACAGTGCGTATCAATGGCTTCTCGCCTTGGATTCAAATCTCTCTCAGTAAGCTGTACAAGAAAGTTGGCCTCGTTTCCGAATGCCGAACTCGAGAGCAATGCCTAGCATATGTACATGGAATGAGTTTACTGTTCAACGGCCAGTGCGTTGGCACCGCCTACCCGGGAGTTAACCACGCTGGTAGGACCTCGGTTAATCAAATCCACCGCCATCTCCCATCATCCCGAATCGCCATCCATCATATGGATGTCATCTGGCCATTCATCTAGCATACCACACTTAGATGCATATCGAGGCAGTTCGCTGCTACCGAGTACGGAAGTCAGCTGGCTATCAAAGAATGTGTCAGCAAGCTGACTTAAGTTGACATCAGCCTGCTGCTTCCGGCTGAGTCATTAAACTGATATTAAATATAAAGTCTAGCAGACTGATTATTAACTAGAGTTCAGCAGGCTGAACTTATTTAATTTTATTATTTAAATGAATATTATGTCAACCAATATACTGACTCATTACAATCCTTCCAACTTATCATGTTGTCGCCTCGATAACACTAACACTAATAACAGCGTGCTCTCCCTTCCGTCCCCAGCCTACTGCCATTAGGAGGGAGATGTCCCTGAGGCCCTATACTCAGGGGAGCCAGACCTCCTCCTGTCTTGGGGTCTTTTGAAGCCTGTCAGAGAGGGAGGTTCCGTGTAAGAACCCGGCGGAGAACACAGTAACTAGGCTGTTTCCTCCTGCACAGTCTGAAACTGAAGGGAGGCAGCCTTCTCCTGGGCAACCCTCAAACTGACAGGTACGTATATCGGCATCCCAGAAGGATGTTGCATGACATGAGCCAAGGGTACATGCCCTCTCTGCGAGGGAGATGCTGGCAGGCCTCTGCCTATCTCTCGAGCAGCCCTCCTGTCTGCCCTGTCTGACTGGGTCTCCATGCCTGCAGATGGGCTGTGTCCTCTGGCAGTTCCCAGCCAAGTGATGTCCTCCTCTTCAGCGAGTTGCTGCAGGGCCAACCCCGTCTTCTCCCTTACAGGGGATGTGGCAGGTGTCAGGATCACGGCGGGGCTAGTGTCCTCCTCCTTGCCTTCCTCCTCGTCCTCTGACTCCTCCTCCTCTCCGTCCCCGGGTTCCTCTGAGACTTTTGGGGTCTCTTCTGTCAGCTGCTCCAGCTCTTCCCGAGAAAAAGAATATCCTACTGACTTTCCCCTTTTGGGTGCTGGTGGGGGCTGCTGAGTCCGGACCGCATAGAGGTCCTTTTCCCCCTGCTTACTTGCCCATTTGGCATAAGCGTGCTTCCCTTTGGAGAATGACTCTCGGGCCCTGCTTCTGTCCCCCTGCATCTCTTGGCTCATGCAGTCTCTGACTCCATCCAATCTTGGGTCCCAAGCCGCAATGTGAGGGGGCAATACTATGTTCCCCTTTAGGTCTGTCAGGAAATCCTCATCCGTCGCCCTGTCATTCTGCTGGTCCCTCATGTTGATAGTCTTCCACCGCCAATCGGTGGGCTTTTGGAAGAAGGCAGGGTCTGTCCTTCTAAGAGTACAAGGGTACCAGTGCCCTGCAAAGTCCAGCTGACTGGTTTCCCTGGCCAAGAATTCCCAGCTCCTTCTCTCCACCTCATTATACATGGCCTTGAACCTGTTATGGGGTGTTGAGTCCTTGAAGCTGTCCGCGTCCATGGGGATCATCCTGATGACCCTATCTTCCCTCCAGTTACCAAGAATCGAGACAGCCCCTGCTTCGTTCACCTGGGCCATTGCCTTGGCCTCTATGACCGTATATCCTACCATCCTGGCGTAATCGTGGTATAGGAGGAGCCCCGTGCTGACCTCTATATACTTGTCAAAGCTTTCGGATGTCTCCCCTTCCCTCTGGAGGATTTCCTTCTGCAACTCACTGCGACTTCTCTGGGCATACTTGAAGGCCTCCTCCAGTAGATCAAAGCCCTTGCCCAGCACCGTGTAGCGGTAGCTGCTGATTCTCCTCTGTTCTTCTTCTTCAGCCTGCTGCTTCCGCTTCTCTTCAGCTTGCCTCTCCTCCTCTGTTTTCTTGGCCTCCTCTGCAGCTTTTCTGTCCAGTTCTTCCTGCCTCAGTCTGGCCTGTTCCTCCTCCTCCTTCTTCTTCTGTGCCTCCCGCTGTTGTTGGAGTCGTTGTGATTCCTGAGCGGAGATGGAGGATGATTCGATGTCTCCACAAAATTGCAAGTATTTTGCATGTGCCTCTTCCGCCCTTCTCTACCTCTTGAGTTCCGACTTTTGAGTCATCCTGCTCAATCATAAACACAATGCAGTCAGTGAAGTCATGATATTTTGCCGCTACTGAGTGCCCATGTTGAAGAGGAACGCGATCGGGAGAGTTCCTAGTGTGGAATACCTGGTGTGAGTGAATATAAGGGAAAATTGAGTTAGAGAGCAAATGAGTGTGAGCGCAGGTTGAGTGTGTAACATGGTGATCAGAGAATACCACTCCCTCCAACTTAATTTTAAAGGTGGGCTACCTGTCACAATTGTCACGAACTGTCACATCCCCTTCCAACTTATATGGAGACAGGACCTCCTGTCACCTTCCCATGTCTACTGAAGGGACAGTTAGGGCGGTGCCCCAGCCGCTCGAAGGTGGAACCGTTTCAACGCCCCTTTAGCATTGGTCAGCTGGTCTTTAAATTCCCAAGTGTCCCCAGAGACATCGTAACCCTTCCATCGGATTAGGTACTTCATGACATATTTAGACCATCGACGGACCGAGCGAGCGTCTAAAACCTCATCAACCTCATATTCCTCAAGATCGCCGTCCCGGACAGCGGGGACCGGTCCCGGTTGGACAGGTAACCGACCTCTGAACAGTGCATCACCTTTGATGTAAGGTTCCAGGAAGGAGACATTAAAGACCGGGTGACCCTTGTAGTCCGCTGACATGTTCAATTTGTAAGCATTCTAACCGACACGACGCACTACCGAATTTGGACCGACCCAGACAGGGCCAAGCTTTTTCTTGACCACACCAGGGAGGTACAGGTGCTGAGAATGCAGTTTGACTAAATCGCTCTTAGAAAATGTCAGCTCCCGACGGTGTTGATTAGCGTATCTTTGTTGGTTTTCTTCGACTTTGTGCAGGTTTTGTTGGACTTCTGACAGGGTGTCAGCAACCACCTGAGTTAACTGGAGGGAGACCGGGTTGTCAATCCCTTTAGGATCAATTAAAGACTCCCCCAGTACATCTAAAGGAGACTTAGGGACTCTACCCAGGCTGAGTTCAAAAGGAGTCTTACCTGTTGATGTGTGCACCGCACAGTTGACCGCAAACTGAATTTGAGGCAACAGGTCATCCCAATTATCTTGTTTTTGGTTAATATATGCTTTCAGCACCTCTTGCAGAACTCGGTTACTTCTTTCAGTCTTCCCATCAGTCTGAGGGTGGTTTGCTATGCTGAGCAGCTGTTTGACTCCCATTAACCCCATTAAAGCTCTCCAGAACTTAGAGGTAAATTTTGAGTCTCGGTCTGAGATGATATTAGAGGGTAGCCCATGTTGGCATACTACATGGTTGTAGAACTGTCTCGATGTTTCGAGTGCAATCACTTTGACAATTGTGGGGATAAAAATGACCATTTTTGTCAATTTATCCACGACTACAAGTATTGAATCATGCCCATTGGCAGTTCTTTGTAGTGAGACCACCCAGTCCATGGATATAGTTTTCCAGCGTCCAGCTGGGATGGGCAGTGGTTGTAAGAGACCTCCGGGTGGTGTGTGCCGAGACTTATTTTCTCTGACACTGGTCACAGGACTTGACATATTTCAAGACCTCTCGGGGTAACCCCTCCCAATGATAATGTTTTGCCAGTTTGCCAACAATTTTGGCCTGCCCCAAATGTCCACCCAGGAGACTGTCATGCGCTTGACTCAGTAAGAGAGACCTTATTTCCAAGTTATTAGGAATGACCAGCTTCAGCCTGCCTGAAGTGGTTTCAGTCACCCGGACCCCTCCCTTACTCATACTCATCGCCCTGATTATCCTCAGCCTGGTCTCTTCAATTGCATTGTAGGAACCGTGGGGCTTTTTGACAATCTTAGACACCAAAGCATTACTCTGGCGCTTGTGATTGAACTGCTGTTGATCCCAGGCGTCAGCATCCTGGATCAAGTCAGCTAGTTTCTCATACTTCTTCTCAGCGAAATGACCAGAGACTTCGGATTTCAAGTCATACCTGAAGTATGCTATCCTATACGGCTCTGGCAAGTCTGGCTGTTTCATCATGTTCTCCTGGAACTTTTGAGCAAACTCAGCAACTGAAGTGGTCTGCTTCAGTGTCAGGGAGATCATCGCATAGATAGCTTTCTCCTGCTGGTTGATGACATCAAACTTCTCATGCAACTTCTCGACAAACTCTACCCACGTAGGGTCACCGAGTTGCCGAGCCTTACGCTCTCCTTTCCAGTAAAGCCACCAGTCTGCGGCACTGCCTTTCAGTAGCGCACCGGTGTGCCTGACCTTCTCGTAATCTTGCAGTTTTGGGTAGTTCTCCAGCCACTGCTCAACATCCGCGAGAAACTTGATCAGGTAATATTTTCTGTTTCCCTCAGGATCATATTCCTNGGGAGGTTTCGGTTTGGGCTTCCTAGGCCCTCGGCCACCACCACTAGTGGTTTGAGACCCCAGTTGGTCTCTGTCCCGCAGTAGAGACATTATGATTCTTTTGTCCTCCTGTTGGGATTGATACACGGTCGCCAGTTGCGACTGCATTTGAACGAACAATGCTCCCAAGTCTACACTCTGGGGTGGTAGATTAGCAAATGCAGCAGCAGCATTGGCATCTACTCGCTGAGTAGTGTCCTCAACAGTCCCTCTCGCTCCTGCAGCAGCAATTCCTGCCGCATTCAGCTGGTCACGTATTTGACCTAGGGGTACATTGAGTTGTACAGCAGGAGGTGGGTTCGGAACATTGGCCCTTGATGCCATAAGTTCTTCAACAGTGCGCTCGTCAGCTGGCTGTCCTTCCCTCCTTTCTGTATCTTCAGCAGCCTTCGCTAATTGTTCAGCTTCTAATCTGGCTCTCTCCTCCTCAGCTTGCTGTGCTGCGACTGCGGCAATAGCAGCTGCCTCATTGAGGTTGTCGTTGTGGCCAGCGGCAAGAGCGGCAGCAGCGCAGTTGCACCAACAACCGTTGCGTCGACGTCGGCGTAAGGATTATTCTGAATACCCTAGGAAACGCCGGAAAATGGAAAAAATTTCCCGTCGAAAGTGGCTACGATAAGCGACCGTAGCCCAGGGCAATACTGGGATGGGTGACCGTCCAGTACGAAAAAGACCCCGAAATATATTTCAACCACTAATAAAAATAAATTTCCTTGGAGAAACCGAGATCGGCTCCGACACCAATGTTACGTTTCTGCTTTTTGAGAGGATCTTTCCTCGGTATTCAAGGAACATTTAATACAAGTGGAAGGAAAATCTGTATAATTGTGCAAATCGACGAATACTCGAAAGAGCGAAAATGTAAACTAACGTAGAATGTGTGCTTATGAGAGTTGCACTCACAATGACTCTACAGGTATTTATACCTGCACAACATGAGGCACTGGTGTGCTTCGAGTCACCACCTAGGGCACTGGTTCATATTCAACATAAACGGTCAAAGGGACGTGTCCCATTCGGCCGAATGCTTGAAACGCGCCGTTTGGCGGTTTGGAGACTTTTCAATGGTTTTCAGAAAACCGGTTCACGCCAAACGGGCGTTTTCGCGTTCTCGCGACTTTTCGAAAAAGTCGCGACTGTTCGCATAGTCACGGTCAAATAATTGCGTCATGAATCAGAAGTTACGAATAACTACTCGGCCAATCGGTTTAGGTGTGGATGTTTCAAACGACAAGCCGCGGGTTCGAATCCGCGTCGATGCAAAGCGACTTCGCATAATTTTTCCGTTTGTCTTTACGACGATTTGTTCGTATCTTGATACGACGGTTTGTTCGTATTAACGACTGGTCGTAAATTGGAAATCTGTGATTGTGCATTGTCGAAATAATGACAATCAAATCAACTTAATCAATCAATGATTTAATAAGTTATCATCTCATAATTAGTCAAAGTAACTTTATGAATAATTATGTCGTACTTTTGCAAAGTAGTCGAGTTACGTTACGACGCTTTTTGCAATAGTATCTCGGTCGTTTCGCCAATCGACCAGGAATTAATTGGCACACACGTGTGGCGAATAATTGAATATGATGCAATCATTTATCAAATAATATGATAAATAGTATAACGTACTTTAGGTAATTGGGAAAACGTCCCAAATACGCCTAAAATAGCTCGGATCATTACAGGTTTGCCGGGCTTGATGAGTTTCCTTGCTCTTGTTGGCTCTTGTGGAGGCGCTTGAGCCGGGGCTGGATTTTGAGCATTGCTTGCAATAGGGGCAACCATGGCAGCCATAGCTTCTCTTGACGCTTGCACGGTTGCTTCTTAGGTGGCCAAGCCCACTTGATTGTGGACGGTCATTAGGAAGGCTGCCCACTCATTTGCGGGAACTCCTTGTGGTGGGGTTAACTTTGCTATAGCGGCTGCCACGGGATTTGACGGTGCTCCTCCTTGTGGTGCTTCTTGTTGTTGCAGATTTCCTTGAGTAGGCTCTCCCATCGACGCTGGAGGAGGGTGTGCTCCTCCTTGTGGTGCTTCTTGTTGTTGCAGATTTTCTTGAGTGGGCTCTCCCATCAGCGCTGGAGGAGGGTGTCTTGGAGAGGAAGGGCTTCCTTCGAAAGCTTGCTTTGGGCCTTGAAGATCGGCCATCTTCTTGTGCTACTAAAGTGCCTAGCTTTGATACCACTGTAGTGAAACAGATAGATAAAGTACTTAGTAAAATATAAAACTTTATCTATTCAAGACAAGGATCTTTGAACACAAGTGGTAGCTTCTTGAAAGAGAGATGGCTTATTGATAATTAATATATCTCTGGAATTTGGCAAGTACAAGAGTGATTCTGGAATGTCTTTCTATGTTCTAGCTCTTGTTTATATACTTGCTACATGAGTAATTTCTAGGAAGGTGCATGTTGATGTGTTGGCACCCAACACATCCCAAAACTTGCCACCTCTTTCTAGAATAATGTACACATGTCTTTTTGACCTAAAAATGGCACATTTGACTTTTGCCACATGGAGTTCTTCTAGGTCCTTCCTCTAACTTCGAAAATGCCTTAGAAGGTTCAAAGGACATGAACCAAGTCACTAGAGTATCTATTCACACTTGACTCCACACAATACAACTCCAATATATTCAAAAGCATTAAAATACATGCAAACTAATATATTAGAACTCAAATCACTACAATAGCACCCATGAAGATTGCAGGAGCATTAGTTAGTCCATGTGAGGTCATAGGTTTATAAAGTGCAATTTTGAGTTTCATGAAAGTATTTTTTGATTATATAGAAGTATAGAGTGCATTTTAGTGATCATACTGATATAAAGTTCATCAAATTTGGTTAAGTATTGAGAGAGTTATGGATTTCCGAAATTTAATTAATTTTGAGGTCAGTTGACGACTGTCCTTAATTTGTAGTGAGCGCGACCGTCGGATGGACCGACAGCGTCAAGCGATCTGGGCCGTTAGAGTGAATTCGAACCTTCACGTAAGTTTAGCTGACGCGGTGTGCCGACTAGGTCGATCTACCTAGAAGTTTCGGATTAGTCTAGCGCGTCTAAGTTAGTATATTTTAGATATTTTGATGCATGCATGTGGACGTCAAAGCGACCCGACACGTCAGATGAGACTAATCTAGCTTACTCACAAATATTTTTGAAGGGACGATTTGACAAACACTTAGAAAAATCTGTTGCTAAGCGGCCCTCTCGCCTAGGGACGAGCGGCCGTCGTAGAAAACTACAAATACACATAACTACTTCATTTCTTATCAATTTTCACTTCTCTAAATTTCTACTGGTTTGTAATGACAAGGCCTTTCATCCTACATTATTTGTGAGCAGTTTCTTGCTACTCAAAATGTTGAGTAATTTTCCTAAGGTTTCTTAGTGATATGCCGCTGCTGTAGTGATTTGAGTTATTATGTATTAATTTGCATATATTTTAATGTTTTCAAATATATTTGGAGTAGTATTGTGTGGAGTCAAGTGTGAATAGGTACTCTAGTAACTTGGTTCATGTCCTTTGAACCTTCCAAGGTATTTTTGAAGTTAGAGGAAAGACCTAGAAGAACTCCATGTGGCAAAAGTCAAATGTGCCATTTTTAGGTCAAAAGGACATGTGTACATTATTCTAGAAAGAGGTGGCAAGTTTTGGGATGTGTTGGGTGCCAACACATCAACATACACTTTCCTAAAACTTATTTATGTAGCAAGTATATAAACAAGAGCTAGAACATAGAAAGATATTCCAGAATCACTCTTGTACTTGTCAAAATCCAGAAATGTATTAACTTTCAAGAAGCCATCTCTCTTTCAAGAAGCTACCACTTGTGTTCAAAGATATTTGTCTTGAATAGATAAAGTATTATATTTCACTAAGAACTTTATCTATCTGTTTCACTACAGTGGTATCAAAGCTAGGCACTTTGGTAGCACAAGAAGATGGCCGATCCTCAAGACCAACAGCAAGCTTTCGAAGGAAGCCCTTCCTCTCCAAGACACCCTCTTCCAGCGCCGATGGGAGAGCCCACTCAAGAAAATCTGCAACAACAAGAAGCACCACAAGGAGGAGCACACCCTCCTCCAGCGTCGATGGGAGAGCCTACTCAAGGAAATCTGCAACAACAAGAAGCACCACAAGGAGGAGCACCGTCAAATCCCGTGGCAGCCGCTATAGCAAAGTTGACCCCACCACAAGGAGTTCCCGCAAATGAGTGGGCAGCCTTCCTAATGACCGTCCACAACCGAGTGGGCCTGGCCACCTATGAAGTTACCGTGCAAGCGTCAAGAGAAGCTATGGCTGCCATGGTTGCCCCTATTGCGAGCAATGCTCAAAATCCAGCCCCGGTGAAATGAATCGACTTACCAAATAGGCGATTAACAATTAATAAAGATCTTTATATCAACAAGTAATCTTATGGTATTTCCGTTCACTAGTTAAACGGCAAAGGACAATACACTAGCAGGGAATAATACTCGTAAGTCAAATGCGAGTAAACTAGCATCAATGATGCAAATCAGTAAACTCATACATAAGCAAGGTTAGAAGACAGTGCGTATCAATGGCTTCTCGCCTTGGATTCAGAGTTCTCTCAGTAAGCTGTACAAGAGAGTTGGCCTCGTTTCCGAATGCCGAACTCGAGAGCAATGCCTAGCGTATGTACATGGAATGAGTTTACTGTTCAACGGTCAGTGCGATGGCACCGCCTACCCGGGAGTTAACCACGTTGGTAGGACCTCGGTTAACCAAATCCACCGCCATCTCCCATCATCCCGAATAGCCATCCATCATAGGGATGTCATCTGGCCATTCATCTAGCATATCACACTTAGATGCATATCGAGGCAGTTCGCTGCTACCGAGTACGGAAGTCAGCTGGCTGTCAAAGAATGTGTCAGCAAGCTGACTTAAGTTGACTTCAGCCTGCTGCTTTCGGCCGAGTCATTAAACTGATAATTATGTAAAGTCCAGCAGACTGATTATTAACTAAAGTTCAGCAGGCTGAACTTAATTAACTATTATATTTAAATGAATATTATATCCACTAATATACTGATTCATTACAATCCCTCCAACTTAACTTGTTGTCGCCTCGACAACATTAAACTGCAAAAGCTTTAAATAAAGAAACTGACCCTGACCAGCCTCCCTTACTGACTATCTTTTCAGCCTGTCACCTTAAGGGGTGGTTCCTGGGGCTTCAGGATCAGGGGACGGAGATCTGGACCTAGATCTGGACAGCCCTCTAGGTCTGTCAGCTGGCCTTCTAAAGAACCCTGTTTGCTCTAAAGTTGGCCCTCGAGGAGAACGGAGGATGGTGGCCTGCTCTTCAACCACTGGGGTGTTGATTCCCACATAGACAGGCATTCCAGTAGGATGCTGAAATACATTGGCTAGAGGTACATGCCCCTGAGCGGAGGGGGAGGCTGGCATACCTCTGGCCCACCCGCGTGTCCCTCTTGTGGCACCCCTGTCCTCTGGGGATTTCTGTCTGTGTCTGCTGCCCAATACAGTCAGATCAGCTTCTTCCCCTGCTTGGGCAGGTGGGCTGGGGGAGCGAGCGCGGGGTCCAGTTGTCGCCATAACGGGGATCACATTCCAAACACCTGATCGTGGTTCTTTAGGAAGCGCCCCTGCCTGTCCCTGGGTATCCTGAGTACCTGCTGCTGATGCTTCTCCTCTGCCTTGTTCTTCTTCCTCATCCTCCTCATCCTCCTCCTCGGAGAGAGTAGGGGTCTCGTCCACTAAGTCGTCCTGCTCCCTAGTAGACATGGAGTAGTCTACCGACCTCCCTTTCTTAGGGCGCGCTGGAGGTTGCTTGGCCTTCAGCCTACTGATATCTATCCGGCCTGCATTCTTTGCCCATTTGACAAAGGCATGCTTTCCCTTAGAGAAGTACTCTCTTCCCCTCCTCCTATGTTCCTTGGTCTCTGCATTCATATTGCTCAGGCATCCATTCAGCCTGGGGTCCCAAGGGGCAATGTGAGGTGGTAGGATGAGATAGCCGTCTAGGCCATAGTGGAAGTCATCCGGTTGGGCTCGGTCACACTCCTGCTTCTTATTTGTGACGGTCATCCACCTCCAGTCTGTTGGCTGCTGGTAGTACTGGGGTCCGTGCTCAGCCTTCCTCAGTTTACACGGGAACCAGTGGGGAGAGAACATCTGCTGTCCTGCTTCCCTGGCCAAGTACTCCCAGCTCCTTCTCTCAACTTCATTGTAAGCTGGCAGGAGTGTGAGGTAGAATACCGTATCCTTAAAGCTATCGGGCCGCATGCTCACCATCCGGATGAGTCTCTGATCTCCCACTATTCCCGGTATGGGGACCGGCTTGTCCTCTGAATCATCTGCGAGATACCGGGCCTGCTCTGCTGTATAGCCCACCATCTTAGCATAATCTTCGTAAAGGACCACGCCGGTGTGTGTCTCGATGTACCTGTCCAGTGCTGTAGCTCCTTCCTTCTGTAGCAGTGTTGTCTGTTCCAGCCTGTTGATCTCCTGGGCTGCCAGCAATGCTTCCTTCAGGTTATCGAAGTTTTGGCCACCCACCACAGTATACCTGTAAGTGGCCAAGCTCTTCTGTCTGTCCGCTTCAATCTTTTTTCTTTTCTCCTCTTCTGCCGCTGCCGCTTCTTCTTGCTGTTTCTTCTGTCTCTCCTCCTCAGCCTTCCTGAGGTTTTCCGCTTCCTGATCCTTCTTCCTCTGTGCCTCTTCTGCCGCCTCTTGTTGTTTGCGGACCCTTTCTTGTTCTCTCCTGGTGAGGGACGTCGCCGCCAGCTCCTTCTGGTATTGCTCCATTGTCCTCCTGGCTTCTTCTGCCTTGCGCTTTCTGTCCTCCTTTTGTGTGGTGGGCGCCATCCTGCACATGTAACCAGGGCACAAGTTAGTAGGATATGGACCTTTGTCATAGGGATTGCAGGAAGTATGTTAGTATTTAGTATAGTGGCTTCGCTGCTGTTTACCTTACAGGATGATTGCTAAAAGTTGACGTAGTTGCGATGCGCTACACATAAACGTATGAGTGTGTTTTTATCGCTCTCGCTCACTAACTGTCATATATTTTCCCCTCCAACTTAAATGGAGACAGGACCGCCTGTCACCTTCCCGTGTCAACTGAAATGACAGTTATGGAGGGACTCCAGCGGCCCGAAGGTGGAACCGTGTCAACGCCCCTTTGGCATTGGTCAAGTGGTCCTTAAACTCCCAAGTGTCCCCAGAGGCATCGTAACCCTTCCATCGAATGAGGTATTTCATGACATATTTAGACGATCGACGGACCGAGCGAGCGTCTAAAATCTCATCGACCTCATATTCCTCAGGGTCGCCGTCCCGGACAGCGGGGACCGGTCCCGGTTGGACAGGGAACCGACCTGTGAACAGTGTATCACCTTTGATGTACGGTTCCAGGAAGGAGACATTAAAGACCGGGTGCCCCTTGTATTCAGCTGACATGTTCAGTTTGTAAGCATTCTGACCGACACGACGGACCACCGAATATGGACCGACCCAGACAGGGCCAAGCTTTTTCTTGACCACACCAGGGAGGTACAGGTGCTGAGAATGCAGTTTGACTAAATCCCCCTTGGAAAATGTCAGTTCCCGACGGTGTTGATTAGCGTATTTTTGTTGGTTTTCTTGGGCCGTGTGCAAGTTTCGTTGGACTTCTGACAGGGTGTCAGCAAACTCCTGAGTTAACTGGAGGGAGACCGGGTTGTCAATCCCTTCAGGGTGAGTTAAAGATTCCCCTAGCACATCTAAAGGAGACTTAGGGACTCTACCCAGGCTGAGTTCAAAAGGAGTCTTGCCCGTTGACGCGTGCACCGCACTGTTGACCGCAAACTGAATTTGAGGCAACAGGTCATCCCAATTATCTTGTTTTTGGTTAATATATGCTCTCAGCACCTCCTGCAGAACTCGGTTAGTTCTTTCAGTCTGCCCATCAGTCTGAGGGTGGTTTGCTGTGCTGAGCAGCTGTTTGACTCCCATTAACCCCATTAAAGCTCTCCAGAACTTAGAGGTGAATTTTGAGTCTCTGTCTGAGATGATATTAGAAGGGAGCCCATGTTGGCATACTACATGGTTGTAAAACTGTCTCGCTGTTTCGAGTGCAGTCACTTTGACAGTTGTGGGGATAAAAATGACCATTTTTGTCAGTTTATCCACGACTACCAGTATTGAATCATGCCCGTTGGCAGTTCTTGGTAGTGAGACCACCCAGTCCATGGATATAGTTTCCCAGCGTCCAGCTGGGATGGGCAGCGGTTGCAAGAGACCTCCGGGTGGTGTGTGCCGAGACTTATTTCTCTGACACTGGTCACAGGACTTGACATATTTCAAGACCTCCCGGGGTAACCCCTCCCAATGATAATGTTTTGCCAGTTTGCCAACAGTTTTGGCCTGCCCCAAATGTCCACCCAGGAGACTGTCATGAGCTTGACTCAGTAAGAGAGACCTTATTTCCAAGTTATTAGGAATGACCAGCTTCAGCCTGCCTGAAGTGGTTTCAGTCACCCAGACCCCTCCCTTGAGCTTATACCCGAGTGCAGTAGCACGACACACACCAGTAGTGGGGCTGGGCTCAAATGTTGGGTCAGAAAGGTAGGCTTTCCTAAGTTGTTCAAGGAAGGACTTTTTCACCTTTAGTGAAGTGAGTGCACACAGGACTTTATCTACAGCATGCTGACTAAAGTTCCTTTCTTGCAAGTCAGGTCTTCTAGAGAGTGCATCAGCAGGATTCAACTTCCCTGGTTTGTAGTCGATCTGGACTTGGAACTGCTCCAGCATCTGGCTCCAGCGGTTCTCCCTCCTCGACAGCTTGGACTTCTTCTGAAAGTGGGTCAGAGCTAGATGATCTGTAATCACCTTAAAAGCTTTACCATGTAAGTATGCTCTCCACTGTTTGAGTACATGAATGATAGCTAGCAGCTCTTTATCATGCACTGAGTAATTAATCTCCGCTGGATTAAATTTCATAGACTCATACAACACAGGATGCCACTCCTGCCGTACCTTACCATCCTTTGTGGTTTTGTCAGCAGGCTGCAACAAAATAGCACCCATGGCAAAGTCAGAGGCATCAGTAACCACCTGCACCGGTTTGCTGGGGTCATACACGGCTAGCACTGGGGCAGAACAAAGGGCATCTTTAAGGGTCTGGAAGGCAGCCTGCTGCTCTTCCCCCCACACATACCCGATGTCTTTCTTAGTGAGGTCAGTTAGTTTACTGGCCTTTGTGGAAAAAATTTCAATAAATCTCCTATAGTAGTTAGCCAACCCGAGGAAGGATCTAACTTCAGAGACGGACTGTGGTACTGGCCAGTCCCGTATGGTCTGGACTTTCTTAGGATCCACCCTGATGCCTTCCTTACTGACAACGTGTCCTAAGAATTCAATATTTTCCTTAAAGAAATCACACTTGCTCATTTTAGCATATAAGTGAATTTTCCGCAGAGTGTCCAGGACTGTTTTTAAGTATTCAGTGTGCTGAGCTTCATCTTTAGAGAAAATTAAAATATCATCCAGGAAAACTTGCACAAACTTATCCAAATAAGGTCTGAAAATGTCATTCATAGCACCCATAAAGGTAGCAGGAGCATTAGTCAGTCCAAATGGCATCACGTTGAACTCATAGTGTCCATAACGTGTGCGGAAAGCAGTCTTGTGTTCATCCCCCTCAGCAATTCTGATTTGATGATAACCACTCTTGAGATCTATCTTACTGAACACCTTAGCGCCAGACAGGGTATCAAGCAAGTCCTCGATTCTGGGTAAAGCATACTTGTTCTTTACTGTAATTCTGTTCAGGGCTCTGTAATCCACACACATCCGCATACTGCCATCCTTTTTCTTAACAAATAGGATAGGTGCGCCGTACGGTGATTTACTGGGAGAAATGTAACCATTTTCCTCCAGCTCTGCAATCTGTGTTTTCAACTCCTCGCTCTCCAAATAAGACAAGCCATAAGTGCGTTGCCAGGGTGGCTGGCTACCAGGTAATAGATCAATCCTATGATCTACTTCCCTTTTAGGGGGTAGTCCTGGAGGCATGTTAAACACATCAGTGTACTGAGCAACAATTTTTGCAGCAGTAGGGTGCTCCGGAGGGCTTACCTTTTTCTCAACCACTTCTTCAGGTTGAGGAGGTACCTCTCTTAGCAGCAGACAGAACATTCTGTCTTCCTTCTGGTTCCAGCTTTTGACGAACTCCATTGCATTCAGCAACTTGCATCCTTCTGGAAGCCTCTTCTTTTCCTTCATTTGCCATCCACACAGGACAAGAGGAAGAGCACTGGTGGGTGCCAAGTCAGTCTGCCCATCACTGGCTCCTCTCACTTTAACTGTACCTCTGCTCCAACACACTTCAGCTTGATGTCTATTAAGCCAGGACCTGCCTAGCACGAGATCATAAAAGCCAGTGTTGAGTACCTCAAATGTAAGCGTTTCAGTTAGAACTGCAATGCCAGAACCTAACTGGACCTCAATAGGCTTGGTTATAACTCCTCCCGGGATACTTGAGGCATCTCCAAGGAATATTTTTCTATTCCCTTGGGTGACAGTAGGCAGCCTTAGCCGCTTAACTAAGTCCTTGTGAATAAAAGTATGTGACGCCCCTCCGTCAACAAATGCCCTCACCTTCCTACCTGCAATCATGCAATGCAGTAGGATAGGGGGGACTGTCTTTTCCTGACTTTCGCATTGTTCTCCTGACGTAGCAAAGAAATGTTGGACATCAGGTGGAACAAGAGCATCCAGAGTGTGCACTCTCTGGACGTCTATATTACTGATGGTCTCCTTTATCTGTTTGTCAGGCATGCATAGTGAATCCAGTTCAGCAGGACCCATAATACCTGCTACGAGGGCAGCTAGTGACGACTCACTATCTCTAGCATCCTCACAGTCAGTAGACTGGATTACTGACTGTTGCTGTCTTTTAAAGGCTGGTCTTTTCTCTCGACCTTAGGCAGGTGCTTGACCGGACACTGTTCTCTGTAGTGGCCTTTCTGCTGACAATGGTAGCAAGTAGATTTTGCTGAGGCTGGTCTCGGCTTAGTCCTACCACCACCCCTTCCATAGCCACCTCGAGAGGGACCACCTCTACCTCTAGACTGAATAGCATTGTACTCATACTCATATTCATCACCCTGATTATCCTCAGCCTGGTCTCCTTCAACTGCATTGTAGGAACCGTGGGGCTTTTTGACAATCTTAGACACCAAAGCGTTACTCTGGCGCTTGTGATTGAACTGCTGCTGATCCCAGGCGTCAGCATCCTGGATCAAGTCAGCCAGTTTCTCATACTTTTTCTCAGCAAAATGACCAGAGACCTCGGATTTCAAGCCATACCTGAAGTATGCTATCCTATACCGTTCTGGCAAATCAGGCTGCTTCATCATGTTCTCTTGGAACTTTTGAGCAAACTCAGCAACTGAAGTGGTCTGCTTCAGTGTCAGGGAGATCATCGCATAGATAGCTTTCTCCTGCTGGTTGATGACATCAAACTTCTCATGCAACTTCTCGACAAACTCTACCCACGTAGGGTCACCGAGTTGCCGAGCCTTACGCTCTTCCTTCCAGTAAAGCCACCAGTCTGCGGCACTGCCTTTCAGTAGCGCACCGGTGTGCCTGACCTTCTCGTAATCTTGCAGTTTTGGGTAGTTCTCCAGCCACTGCTCAACATCCGCGAGAAACTTGATCAGGTAATATTTTCTGTTTCCCTCAGGATCATAGTCCTGGGGAGGTTTCGGCTTGGGCTTACTAGGCCCTCGGCCACCACCACTAGTGGTGTGAGACCCCAGTTGGTCTCCGTCCCGCAGTAGGGAAATAATGATTCTTTTGTCCTCCTGTTGGGACTGATACATGGTCGCCATTTGCGACTGCATCTGAACGAACAATGCTCCCAAGTCTACATTTTGGGGTGGTAGATTAGCAAATGCAGCAGCAGCATTGGCATCTACTCGCTGAGTAGTGTCCTCAACAATCCCTCTTGCTCCTGCAGCAGCAATTCCTGCCGCATTCAGCCGGTCACGTATTTGACCTAGGGGTACATTGAGTTGTACGGCAGGAGGTGGGTTCAGAACATTGGCCCTTGATGCCATAAGTTCTTCAACAGTGCGCTCGTCAGCTGGCTGTCCTTCCCTCCTTTGTATATCTTCAGCGGCCTTTGCTACTTGTTCAGCTTCTAGTCTGGCTATCTCCTCCTCAGCTTGCTGAGCTGCAACTGAGGCAATTGCAGTTGCCTCATCTGCAGCCTCCCTAGCTGCAATATCCGCTACTGCTTCCGAATAGGTACGGTTTCCCGCTACATGGCTTTCCGCCTGGTTTTCGACATTCTCGTTATCCTGGTTCTCCATGTCTCGGGAGTTGCTAGTTTGAGACCTTGTCCTTACCATACAAAGAAGACTGTGATAACTGCTCCGATACCACTGAAATGAATCGACTTACCAAATAGGCGATTAACAATTAATAAAGATCTTTATATCAGCAAGTAATCTTTATGGTATTTTCCGTTAACTGGTTAAACGGCAAAGGACAACACACTAGCAGTGAATAATACTCGTAAGTCAAATGCGAGTAAACTAGCATCAATAATGCAAATCAGTAAACTCATACATAAGCAAGGTTAGAAGACAGTGCGTATCAATGGCTTCTCGCCTTGGATTCAGATCTCTCTCAGTAAGCTGTACAAGAGAGTTGGCCTCGTTTCCGAATGCCGAACTCGAGAGCAATGCCTAGCGTATGTACATGGAATGAGTTTACTGTTCAACGGTCAGTGCGATGGCACCGCCTACCCGGGAGTTAACCACGTTGGTAGGACCTCGGTTAACCAAATCCACTGCCATCTCCCATCATCCCGAATAGCCATCCATCATAGGGATGTCATCTGGCTATTCATCTAGCATATCGCACTTAGATGCATATCAAGGCAATTCGCTGCTACCGAGTACGGAAGTCAGCTTGCTGTCAAAGAATGTGTCAGCAAGCTGACTTATATGGACTTTCACCCTGCTGCTTTCGACTGAGTCAGCAAACTGATAATCATGTAAAGTCCATCAGACTGACTATTAACTAAAGTTCAGCAGGCTGAACTTAATTAACTATTATATTTAAATGATTATTATATCGACTAATATACTGATTCATTACACCCGGCTCAAGCGCCTCCACAAGAGCCAACGAGAGCAAGGAAACTCATCAAGCTCGGCAAACCCGACACTTTCAACCCCGGGAAAGGTGCCAACCTAAATTTATGGCTCTACCAAGTGGAGACGTACCTCGCGTTCCTTGAAGTACCTGAGGAGGACTACATTCCCTTTGCCGTAACCTTACTTAGAGGAGCAGCAACATCATGGTGGCGTAACTATCAAGGGGCTATATATCAAGCTATGGTGCACCCCATGCTCGGCCAAGAGCCTTCACCATCATATGCAAGATGGGCAGATTTTCGTGAGGCCCTCAAGAAGCAATTCATGCCCATCAATGCAGAGAAGATTGCCCGAGGAAAGCTCCACCATCTCAAGCAAACGACGTCCGTTCAAGAGTATACATCCAGATTTCACGCCCTCACTCTTGAGATCCCCAACATGTCTCTCGAGGAGAAGATTGACCGCTACATCTTTGGCCTCAAACCCAAGGTGGCAAAGGAAGTGGAATTACGCGACTTGACGGACTTCTCAAAGATCATTGAAGTGGCTCAAAAGGTGGATACCTTGGATTTCAAGCACTCCGTGCCTTCATCTTCACGGCTACCGCCGACGCGGGTGTACGCAGCCCCTTCCACATCCGAATCTGGACCCACACCCATGGAAATCGGAGTTATTAAAAGGGACCCCGCGGCTGCTCGGAAGAGTGGAAGACCCTCCAATGACACTTATGATGCAAAAAACCAGCAAGGAGTGAAAGCAAGACTCTCCCCGGCTGAAAAAGAAGCTCTCATGACGGCTGGACTATGCTTCTATTGCAAGGAAAAGGGCCATCGTGCACTTTCATGCCCCAAAAAGTTGTCAAAAAACGGACAGCGCCGGTAGGCCAGGAGCCTACCACCCCAAGACCCACTTCACGAGAAGGCAACACGCCAAGTGAGGTGGAGACCCCCGTTGAAGACGACGTCCCAGCCCCAATGAGTTTGAGAGGTTACCTTGGAGGAGAGAAGGTCCACATCTTGGTGGATAGCGGAGCTCAAGGCAACTTCATTGCTGCAGATTTTGCCACCAAGCACGGCATTAATATGCGAACTCTTGACCACGACGAGGAGATTATGATGCCCGATGGATTATCCTATATTACCCCTTCCAAGAAGACGTACCCCTTAGCACTCTCTATCAAGTCCTTCAAGGATAGAGTAGTATTCTCCCCCATGCAATTGGGCAAGTACGACGTCATCCTAGGGACGCCTTGGTTGACCAAGCACAATCCCCAAGTTGATTGGAGGACCGGTACTATCAAGATCAAGAATGACATCACTTCAAGAATCTGTATTTTGCGCGCAATCCAGAATATCCAGACCCAAGACATCCAGAAGCCGGCACACGAGATACTATTGTCCGCCCTCCAACTCAAGAGACTTGTGAGGAAGGGACACGAGCTTCTTTTGGCCTTGATCACGCCAAAAGACATCAAGAAAGACATCGAGAGTCAAGAAGGCAGCCCCGTTCCCAAGGAGATACAAGAAGTCTTTGAGGACTACAAAGAAGTGTTCTCCCCGGAATTGCCCAAGGGCCTACCCCCCAAAAGATTCGTAGACCACAAGATAGAGTTGGAGCCCGGAAGCAAGCCCATCTCTCGGCCTACGTTCAAAATGTCATACACGGAGCTAGACGAAGTCAAGAAGCAAATCAAGGAGCTACTGGAGCATGGCTTCATTCGACCTAGCAAGTCGCCATTTGGAGCCCCGGTGCTATTTGTCAAGAAGAAAGATGGTACCTTGAGGATGTGTGTGGACTATCGCGCCCTCAACAAGATCACCATCAAGAATCGATACCCGCTGCCGCGCATGGATGAGCTCATGGACCGGCTGGTTGGAGCCAAGTACTTCACGAAGATTGACTTACGGAGCGGCTACCACCAGATTCGCATCGCAGAACCGGACATAGAGAAGACGGCATTCAGGACAAGATATGGACATTTTGAGTTCATGGTCCTGCCATTTGGACTCACCAACGCGCCAGCAACTTTCATGACTATGATGAACACCATATTTCAGCCCATGTTGGACAGATTTGTGGTGGTATTCATCGATGACATCCTTATCTACAGCAAGACCCTTGAAGAGCATGCGAGACACTTGAAAGAAGTCCTTGAAGTATTGAAGCAAAACAAGCTGTTTGCGAAGGAGTCAAAATGCGAGTTTGCCAAACAAGAAGTGGAGTTCCTAGGTCTCCACGTGACTGCTGATGGCATCAAGATAGACCCCAAGAAGACCACGGTGGTGGAGGAATGGCCAACCCCCACGACCAAGAAAGAACTCCAGTCATTCTTGGGATTTGCCAATTGGTACAGAAAATTCATCCAAGGCTTCTCGCACATAGCAGCCCCCCTGACAGATCTACTCAAGAAGGACAGGCTATATACATGGACCGAGAAAGAGGAAGAGGCATTTCAAGAGTTAAAGCGAAGATTGACCACATCCCCGGTGCTCACACTCCCAAGTCCAAACCCAGATTGGCCCTTCCACGTCATCACCGATGCATCTTCCTATGCAATAGGAGCAATCCTGCTTCAAGACCAAGGCAAGGGACTGCAGCCCATCGCCTACGAGTCAAGGAAGCTAAATCCAGCCGAGCAAAATTATACAACCACGGAGCGAGAGGCATTGGCGATTGTACATGCCTTGAAGGTTTGGCGCTGCTACGTTGAAGGACGCAAAGTACTGGTCACCACGGACCACGAGGCGTTAAAGCACCTCCAGACGCAGCCGTATCTCTCAAGGAGACAAGCAAGATGGAGCGGATACTTGCAACAATACAACATCACGATTCAGTACCAGCCCGGCAAGACAAACCCGGCTGACCCCCTCTCAAGACTGCAATTAAATGCAGTGATGGTATCCCTGAAGACAGATCTGGAAGCTCGATTTTCAGCCGCCTATGAAAGAGACCCTTACTACAAGAACGGAGAAGCAGCCTTGGACCCATGCAAGAAGCAAGAAGGCAATTATTGGGTGAGGCAAGATACGGGCCAGAGATGTGTTCCTAATGACTTAGACCTCCGGCTCTTGCTTCTACGAGAAGCACACGACAACCCTCTTGGAGGACACTTTGGAATCCTAAGGACCACGGGCGTTCTAGCTAGGACTTATTGTTGGCCAGGCATGTCTAAGCAAGTCAAGGAGTACTGCAGGAGCTGTGACACATGCCAAAGAATCAAGCCATCATCGCAAAAGGCGGGAGGACTCCTCCAACCACTACCAATCCCCGAAAGACAATGGACGGACATCTCAATGGACCTTATCGTGGACTTGCCCGTGACACCTCGAGGCCATAATGCAATACTCACGGTGGTGGACAGACTTACCAAGATGGCTCATTTTATTCCCACGACGACTAAGGCTACAGCACCACAACTTGCAAGACTCATCTTTGACAACATCTTCCGACTCCATGGACTACCATCAAGAATTGTGTCAGATAGAGATCCAAGATTCACAAGCCATTTCTGGAAAAATCTCTTCAAGAACTTGGGTACATCGCTGGATATGTCTACTGCCTACCACCCACAATCAGATGGGCAAACCGAGCGTATGAATCGTACCCTAAAGACCTCTCTAAAGGCCTACGTGTCTACCCTCGAGCAAGACTGGGACATGTACTTGACCCCCCTCGAGTTTGCCTACAACAACACTACGCAGGCCTCTACCCAAGAGTCCCCATTCTTCCTCAACTATGGCTTCCATCCGACCACGCCACTGAGCTTCACGGCTGGCCATGATGAAGTACCTGCAGCCACAGATTTTATGGAGACATTAGAAGCAGCCCTTACAGCAGCGAAGAAAGCTCTACAACACGCGCAAGATGCTCAAGCAAGAGTGGCGAACAGATCCAGAAGAGAAATTACGTACAGAGTGGGTGACAACGTGTTACTATCATCCAAGAATATTTTCCTGAACAACAGGCCTGCCGGCAGCAAGTTCTCTCCCAAGTATTTGGGACCCTTCAAGATTATCCAGCAAGTCAACCCCGTTGCTTTCAAGCTAGAACTTCCCCAGACTATGCACATCGACCCCGTATTCCACGCTTCCCTCTTCAAGCCATATGTGCAACCCGACAACAAGTTTCCAGGACGTGTGACAACCCCACCAGCCCCAATAATAGTGGATGATCGTTTGGAGTACAAAGTGGAAGACATAGTGGCGCACTACCTTGACAAAGTTCAGAGAAAGTTGAAGCGCTTCCATACCGCCAACCCCCATCTTGGACCAGCCCCAAGTCTCTCTACTAGGAGCCCGGAGACTTCAGGGAGGCAGCTTGCCACCATTAAGAAGCAGCAGAAGACCCCTTGGAGGCAGCCTGCAAGAACAAGAAAGAGGAAAAATTGACATTAGACACTCTTCTCTTCTCGCAGTTTCTGGATAGAAAACTTAAACTGCTACTGGTGATAGGTCTCAGCATAATAAATTCTGAAAATTTACCTGGCTGTAGTCCATGAGTAGCCAGTCATTTAGAGTCCAAGTTTGCTCAATTTAGAGCACTGGTGAGAGAGATATGATGCTCTAAGTAGAAGGGGGTCAGGCTGCTGGCATTGTTAGGGCAGAATATGCCTTCTGACATTGTGCCCTCCCCTGAACTTGGAATGCTCTGAAACTCAAGACTCTGGTAGAACATCTTACAGCGCCCAGTTTGAGACTTAGTTTGCAGAATTTAGAGAAGTATAGAAGGACTTATGATTTTCAGAAGTTTCTGCATAGATTTGGAGGAGTGCCTACTCTCTCAGCTCTCAAAGACACTACAGAAATTAGAATGCTCTCAAATTTGGTGACCCGGTAGAGTTCTCCGACGCAATTTGTCTGGCACTCGAATTTTTAGATTTGAAGCAATTTTGTGGACGCTATAAATTTTTGAGTTCGTGGCAGATTCTGGGCCAACTTGTACAATTTTCTTTATCATTAAGGAGTAGGCTAGCCAATAAGGTCACACCACCTACGACCTTGCCTAGTCTACCTTACATGTGTAGCACCTGACTTGGCGCCTTTGACTAGTCCTCTTCACATGTGTGGCATCTGACTTGAAACTGTTGACTAGTTTGCTCCACATGTGTAAGACCTGACTTGACGCGCCGAGACGTCGCTTTTTCTATCGGGGGGGTGATGTACTGATTTGAGTTATTATATATTAGTTTGCATATATGTTAATGTTTTCAAATATATTTGGAGTAGTATTGTGTGAAGTCAAGTGTGAATAGGTACTCTAGTAACTTGGTTCATGTCCTTTGAACCTTCCAAGGCATTTTTGAAGTTAGAGGAAAGACCCAGAAGAACTCCACGTGGCAAAAGTCAAATGTGCCATTTTTAGATCAGAAGGACATGTGTACATTATTCTAGAAAGAGGTGGCAAATTTTGGAATGTGTTGGGTGCCAACACATCAACATGCACTTTCCTAGAAATTACTTATGTAGCAAGTATATAAACAAGAGCTAGAACATAGAAAGATATTCCAGAATCACTCTTGTACTTGCCAAAATCCAGAAATGTATTAACTTTCAAGAAGCCATCTCTCTTTCAAGAAGCTACCACTTGTGTTCAAAGATCCTTGTCTTGAATAGATGAAGTATTATATTTCACTAAGTACTTTATCTACCTGTTTCACTACAGCTGCACTCTTTAGTATGATTGCAACTAATTCCTTTCCTCGTGAGTTACTACGCTTCCACAAGAGCACTCTTTCCCTTTCAGTCCAACTGGCATCACATCAAACTCATAGTATCCATAACGTGTGTGGAAGGCAGTCTTGTGCTCATCTCCTTCAGCAATTTTTTTTTGATAATAACCACTCTTGAGATCTATCTTACTGAACACTTTAGCACCAGACAGGGTATCAAGCAAGTCCTCAATTCTGGGTACAGCATACTTGTTCTTTATTATAATTATGTTAAGAGCTCTGTAATCAACGCACATCCGCATACTTCCATCCTTTTTCTTAACAAATAGGATGGATGCGCCATGAGGTGATTTATTGGGGGAAATATAACCATTTTCCTCAAAGTCTGCAATCTGTGTTTGCAACTCTTTGCTTTCCGCATAAGACAAGCCATAAGTGCGTTGCCAGGGTGGCTGACTCCCAGGTAATAAATCATTCTATCATCTACTTCCCTTTTAGGGAGTAGTCCTGGAGACATATTAAAAACATCAGTATATTGAGCAACAAATTCTGCAGCAGTAGGGTGCTCCGGAGGGTGTACCTTTTTCTCAACCCCTTCTTCAGGTTGAGGAGGTACCTCTCTTAGCAGCAGACATAACATTCTGTCTTCCTTCTGGTTCCAGCTTTTGACGAACTCCATTGTATTCAACAATTTGCATCCTCCTGGAAATCTCTTCTTTTCCTTCATTTGCTATCCATACAGGACAAGAGGAAGAGCACTGGTAGGTGCCAAGTTAGTCTGCCCATCACTGGCTCCTCTCACTTTAACTGTACCTCTGCTCCAACACACTTCAGCTTGATATCTGTTAAGCCAGGACCTTCCTAGCACAAGATCATAAAAGCCAGTATTGAGTACCTCAAATGTAAGCGTTTTAGTTAGAACCGCAATGCCAGAATCTAACTGGACCTCAATAGGCTTGGTTATAACTCCTCCCGGGATACTTGAGGCATCTCCAAGGAATATTTTTCTATTCCTTTAGGTGGCAGTAGGCAGCCTTAGCTGCTTAACTAAGTTCTTATGGATAAAAGTATGTGACGCCCCTCCCTCAACAAATGCCTTCACCTTCCTACCTGCTATTATACAATGCAGTAGGATTGGGGGGATTGTCTTTTTCTAACATTCGCATTGTTCTCCTGACTTAGCAAAGAAATGTTGGACATCAGGTGGAACAAGATCATCCAGAGTGAGCACTCTCTGGAGGTCTATATTGCTGATGATCTTCTTTATCGGGTTGTCAGGCATGCATAGTGAATCCAATTCAACGAGACCCATAGTACCTGCTACGAGGGCAGCTAGTGACAACTCACTATCTCTAGCATCCTCACAGTCAGTAGACTGGATTACTGACTGTTGCTGTCTTTTAAAGGTTGGTCTTTTCTCTCGACCTTTAGAAGGTGCTTGACTGGACACTGCTCTCTGTAGTGGCCCAACTGCTGGCAATGGTAGCAAGTAGATTTTGCTGAGGCTGGTCTTGACTTAGTCCTACCACCACCTCTTCTATAGCCACCTCTTCCATAGCCACCTCGAGAGTAACTACCTCTCGCTCTAGATTGCATAGCACTTTACTCATACTCATATTCATCACCCTGATCATCCTCAGCCTGGTCTTTTTCAATTGCATTGTAGAAATCGTGGGGCTTTTTGACAATCTTAGACACCAAAGCATTACTCTCGCGCTTGTGATTGAACTGCTATTGATCCCAGGCATCAGCGTCCTAGATCAAGTCAGCCAGTTTCAGATACTTCTTTTCAACAAAATGACCTGAGACTTTGGATTTCTAGCCATACCTGAAGTATGCTATTCTTTACCGCTTCGGGAAGTCTGGCTGCTTCATCATGTTCTCCTGGAACTTTTGAGCAAACTAAGCAATTGAAGTGGTCTGCTTCCGTGTCAAGGAGATCATCACATAGATAGCTTTCTCCTGCTGATTGATGGCATCAAACTTCTCATGCAATTTCTTGACAAACTCTCCCCAAGTAGGGTCACCGAGTTGTTGAGCCTTACGCTCTCCTTTCCAGTACAGCCACCCGTCTGCTGCACTGCCTTTTAGTAGAGCACCGGTGTGCCTGACCTTCTCGTGATCTTGCAGTTCTGGGTAATTCTCCAGCCACTGCTCAACATCCGCGAGAAACTTGATCAGGTAATACTTTTTGTTTCCCTCAGGGTCATAGTCCTGAGGAGGTTTTGGCTTAGGCTTACTAGGCCCTCTGCCACCACGACCAGTGGTTTGAGAACCCAGTTGGTCTCTGTCACGCAGCAAAGTCATAATGATCCTTTTGTCCTCCTGTTGGGACTGATACATGCTCGCCATTTGCAATTGCATTTGCAAAAATAATGCTCCAAGATCTACACTCTGAGGTGGGAGTCTAGCAAATGCAGCAGCAGCAATGGCATCCACTCGCTGAGTAGTGTCCTCAACATTTCCTCTTGCTCCTGCAACAGCAATTCCTGCCACATTCAGCCGCTCACAAATTTGACCTAGAGGCACATTGAGCTGTACAGTAGGAGGTGGGTTCAGAACATTGGCCCTTGCTGCCATACGTTCTTCGACAGTGCGCTCGTCCGCTGGTTGCCCTTTCCTCCTCTCTGCATCTGCCTCAACATTTGCTAATCATTCAGCTTCTAATCTGACTCTCTTCTCCTCAGCTTGTTGTGTTGCCACTGCGGCAATAGCAGCTGCCTCATCTGCAGCCTCTCTAGGTGCAGTATCTGCCACTGCTTTGAAACAGGTACGGGTTCCCGCTACATGGCTTTCAGCCTGGTTTTCGACTTTCTCGTTATCCTAGTTCTTAATGTCTCAAAAGTGGCTAGTTTGAGACCTTGTCCTCAACACACAAAGAAGACTGCGAAAAAAGCTCCGATACCACTGAAATGAATTGACTTACCAAATAGGCAATTAAGAATTAATGAAGATCTTTATATTGGCAAGTAATCTTTACGGTGTTTTCTGTTAATTGATTAAACAGCAAAAGACAACACACTAGCAGTGGACAATACTCGCAAGTCAAATGCAAGTAATCTAGCATCAATAGTGCACTAGTAAACTCTTACATAAGCAAGGCTAGAAGACAGTCCATATCAATGGCTTCCCGCCTTGGATTCGGACATCTCTCAGTAATCTGTACAAGAGAGTTGGCCTTGTTTCCGAGTGCCATACTCGAGAGCAATACCTAGTATATGTACATGGAATGAGTTTACTGTTCAATGGCAAGTGCGATGGCACCGCCTACCCAAGAGTTAACCATGTTGGCAGGATCTCGGCTAACCAAATCCACAGCCGTCTCCCATCATCCCATATCGCCATCCATCATAAGGATGTCATCTGGCCATTCATCTAGCATATCACACTTTGATGCATGTCTAGGCAGTTCGCTGCTACCGAGTATGGAAGTCAACTGGCTGCCAAAGAATGTGTCAGCAAGCTGACTTAAGTTGACTTCAGCCTTCTGCTCTCGGCTGAGTCATTAAATTGAATTCATATAAAGTCCAGCAGATTGAATGTTGACTAAAGGTGAGCAGGCCAAACTTAATTAACTATTGTATTTAAATGAATCTTATATTTACCAATAGACTGATTAATTACACAATATCCCTTTTATATTTATTTTTTTGAAATGTGTCGGTTTAATTTTCAAAGACGTTTTTTGTGCAAATTAGGACATCCCCGCAAGTCTTTTGCACGTATGAACCACTCGCGCCACTGCACACATAACGGGCAGGCACCTCGTAGAGCCTCGAAAGTTGCCGCCCAAAATAGGATGGATGAAAGTTTTAACCTATTCCTCACTTGCCCTCAATCTTCTCTCACGCTTAGCATTTTTTGCAACTGCTACATATCTTCTCGTCTGCGCCTCCAACTATTTAGGTGGTTTCTGTAAATTGTATTATATAGAGGCCTGTTAACTTAGTACCACAAAACCGTTGATTGTCTTTGTATCCTACTGCCTTAAGTTTATGTTTGTCATGGAACATGCTAAAGATTCCCGGCGAATGTTAGAGGGAATAGGCCTCCATTTGTGGATATATCATGCATTACAGATCGTAATGAAGACTGCATGTAACGATCCACCATGTGGCTGGTTGCGGCGAATGCGACACGTCACGGAATGCGACGGAAGTGTCGATTTGAATGTGTATAAGTACAATTGGCGCGCGATCAAAGTACCTCATATTACCCTTTTCGTTCGTATCGCTACAATGGTATCGGAGCGCGAACGTATGCAACCGTGTCCAATGTAAGGTCATAAGTTTATGAAGTGCATTTTTGAGTTTCTTAAAAGTATGTTTTGATTGCATAGAAGTGTAGAGTGTATTTTTGTGGTCATTTTGATATAAAGTTCGTCAAATTTGGTTAAGTATTGAGAGAGTTATGGATTTCCAAAGTTTAGTTAGTTTTGGGGTCGGTTGACGACTGTCCTTAATTCGCAGTGAGCGCGACCGTCGGATTGACCGACAGCGTCAAGCAATCTGGACCGTTAGAATAAATTTGAACCTTCACGTAAGTTCGGCTGACGCGGAGTGCCGACTAGGTCTATTCACCTAGAAGTTTCGGATTAGCCTAGCGCGTCTAAGTTAGTATATTCTAGATATTTCGATGAATGCATGTAGACGTCAAATCGGCCCGACACGTCAGATGAGACTGATCTGGCTTTCTCGAATATTCTGGAAGGGACGATTTGACAAACACTTCGGAAAATCCGTTGCTAAGCGGCCCTCCCGCCTAGGGGCAAGCGGCCGTCGTAGAAAACTATAAATAGACATAACTACCTCATTTCTTATCAGTTTTCACTTCTGTAAATTTCTACGGGTTTGTAATGACAAGGCCTTTTATCCTACATGATTTGTGAGCAGTTTCTTGCTACTCAAAATGTTGAGTAATTTCCTAAGCTTTCTTAGTGATATGCCGCTGCACTCTTTAGTATCATTGCAACTAGTTCTTTTCCTCGTGAGTTACTACGCTTCCACTAGGGCACTCAGCCCCTTTCATCCAAGATACCAAGGTTCAAATCCCAATGAGCACAAGGTGCTCCAGGGGGTGCGAGGCTGGTCGATGGTACGACCGTATGGCGATCTTTGGATTGTACGAAGAAAGGTCACTATCTCAAAACAATGTCTTTTGCGCCGCCGCGGCTTGAGTGCCCGGGACGTGCACACTAGGTAGGAGGAGTGTAACGATCCGCCACGTGGTCGGTCGCAGCGCGTGCGACACGTCGCGGAATGCGACGGAAGTGTCGATTCGAATGTGTATGAGTGCCATTAGCGCGCGATCAAAAGTACCTCGAGTTACCTTTTTTGTTCGTATCGCTACACTCCAAGAGTATACTAGAAGTCATGGAGAAACTTGTGAAGGACCTACAGGCTCGTACTATTTGCATGCAACGCCTTGTTGAAACTTACATGGATCGTATGAAAGTTGATGAAATCATCACTACACCACGTGTTAAGATTATTATTAAAACACACATCCGGTTGGAAGAAGCAAGGGAGGACTATTCTGCAATCCATGATGGGTTGTGAAAGTAGAGAGAAAATTGATAGTACAGACGTTTGCATAACGAATGCATGTAGCTGCACTTCAGTCATGCTATGAAGGCATTATTAATAATAGTAATAGGGAAATTGCATACCTCGTTACATGTAAAAATTAGCTCTTTCACCTTCGCGCTCTTTTTCCTTCTTCCTTCTCCTCGTTCTTGCTTCACTTGCAGAATGTGCGAGGAAAAGATGAGGAGAAACGTGCATGGCTCGTGTCTTTCACAGGCACCTGCATGCATGCATCCTCAAAATGATAAATCTTACGCGCTTGACTCATGTCACGTCAAGTTAGCTTGCATGCAAGCCTCGTAATTTTTGCGCGTGAGAACATAACCGTCTCGGTCAGCATGCACTTAGACGTGGCCTTCAAGGCCATCTCTCCTGTCTTGGCAGGTCCATCGTGGTTGCCGTGCTAGTGGACCATGGCTGAGGTGGCCTGCCCCCTCAACTTGGCCTGTCTTGGCGTGCCCTGAGATGGCCGTTGCAAGAGATATGCTCAACTTGGCAGCTGCTGGCGTGGACCTTTGCAGGTTAAGCGGGGTGAGTCTTGCAACTGACTTGTCTGTCAATTCCCCACCCATTGCTGGGATCGCATTTGACTGCTACAATCACACCTCACGTGTGCCCGACTATAGTCTTTCAATGCTGAAGTGCACATGTCAGCAATTGGTTTGGTGAGTCAACGTTGACTTTTCGTACGTGGGGCGACCCTGACTTTTTTTCACACGTACCGTGCCGTCAAATTGCTAGTAGTCACGAAAAGCAGTGAAAAGGGAGCTCCGAAATAACACGAAGGTCGGACCGCAAGGACCGACAAATTTGGTGTCCTGTGCTAACATAGCTGGTGGTTGCTGGTGTTGAGCTGCGAAAACATGCTAACGGGATCGCTCAGCACATTGTCCTGCATCAACCAGTCACAGATCGGTCCAGACTCCAGAGTCCAGACTCCAGCGTCCAGACCAGTCCAGACCAGCCCCAGGCCGCGCGACATGACGACGAACAGACAAACACAGGTCAACCTGGGTGCCCCCGGTTCAATTTTCCTGCTAGTCCTTGTAGTGCCTGATAGGGTCCACGGCAACGTTAATTCAATCCTATTCAGGGATAAAAACATGGCTGCTGTTTTACTTCTTCTATTTCCTGATAACAATATATTGTCGGGACTGATAACTTTGCTGCACGCGCATTCTAGCCTCAGGTAGCCTCCAAATTAGATGGTCCAACGGACTTGCCCTTCTCATCAGGATATTGTGACTCCAGGTACGTCAACCTGAGACGTCATTGTGACCCCAGAACCTTGTTGCGTGGTGTTGTATACACCTTGAGGTCAACTGCAGCATGTGGCGACACGAATCCAAACTGCATCAACAGTGCCAACTCCGGAGTGGCCGAAGGCCGAAGAGACTACAGTGCCCCACACTGACCCACTTCCGAGGACTTTGCTCAATGCATCAGCTTTCATACAAAGTAATCGAATTTCAACTCACATTCCATTATTCTGTCCAGCCACTCCGGCTACACACAGGAAATAGTGTTTTAGGTTCTTTCTTCTCTTCATTAAATATCCCTCACTAAGGCTCTGCCCTCAAAAACTCACTATCTATCACCATGGCAATTTCCTACACTGCGATTGCTTTGTTTGCCCTCATAGGCTTGGCAGCCGTGGCTGAGGCCAAGAGTATCTCAACTGTTAACATGCCTCAGGGCGAGTGCACTCCTAAGAAGTGTAAGAAGGCCGTTGAGAAGTCAAATGTCGGTTATTTCAAGGTACTTTGGCGCTAGTTTTCAGTGAAAGCGCTAGTTACTAGTGCGAGTTAGAAGCAAGGGTGATTGTGCATGGAGCTTGCTTGTGATTCGTGAATGGTGACATCGTGGGTTTAAATACTCGGGCTAAAACTTTAAAAAGTGCAATTCTGTCGGGCCAAACTTAGGGAGCAAAGGTTGCTGATATTCAAGTGCTCCCAAAAGTTGGCTTACGCCGTGGCATGTCTTGTTCCTGCAGATGTTCAAGAAGCTCGATGGATACATGATGACGACTGATGTGGATACCGTCGCTGAATGCTGCAACTTGTGCCGCACATCACCCGGCTGCGTCTTCTGGCAGTTGACCTCCACGTAAGACATACTCCTTACCTTGGGAACTTGTGCCAAAATGCTGCAGTGGGGAACCAAGTTTGGGTGCAGTATGTGGGCAGGCTTCTGTTCTGGTACTGTGAGTTGCCTGCTCCTCGTACTGCATATCCATTGTGTGATTCCATTTCCATCTCATGCAGTGGGCTCACACACTGAAGCTGTGCCTTCTTCCTTTCGCTGCCCCCCTTGCGCTGCCCCCCTTGCTAACAAATTGGTTGTTGTGTGTCCTCCCCCCTACAGCGACCTTGTGGATCAGAGTGGCAAGTGCCACCTCATGAACTCCGAGGGCACTCCCGAGCTCGCCCAGGCCACCGTCCAGGCAACCAGGATCGGAGGCAAGTGTAACGCGGAGGTCAAGGACGACCCCCACTTCGTCGGTGCCCGCGGCACCCGCTTCGACTTCAACGGCGAGCCTAACAAGGCGTTTGCTCTCATCTCCGACAAGGACCTAGAGGTCAACATGATGCTCCGCGGCTACTACGACACCCGCACCGTCGGCGCCACCGTTGTCGAGGGCGGCAAGGCTCTCCGCACCTGGATCAAGTGAGCCCGCGATGCCCGCCCGGTGCTCTTTGACCCTCAGCATGCTGAGGTTTTGCATCTTGCACGTGGTGCCGAATAGCTCCTTTTTCTCCATGACATAGTACACGGTGTCCGCGTCTGACAGCGTCCGGGGCTGCTGTGTCTGATGGTCCACCTCTAGCACGGCTGTTCTCCAGCTGGTACCTGGGCCAGGTGTTGGTCGAATGCCTGAAAGTTGTCGGCTGTTACCCTTCAACCGAACAACACTGATTGTTGCCAGAGACTGATGCTCCGTCCAACCGCTCCTCTTGCCTTGCAGGGAGGTCGGCATTGTGTGGACCGCTGAGGGCGCCGAGCACAAGCTTCACCTGGTTGCCCGTGACGGCAAGGACCAGACCCGCGGCGACGGCTTCCTCGCCTCCGCCACCGTTGACGGCCTCGTCATCCCCCGCCTTCGTGTACGGCCCTGCCCCCGCGCTACCCCTCGTGCTTGCTTCGTCCCCCCCCTTCCTTCTTTCAGCATCTTCTTTCAGCATGTTCCTCCCCGGCATTCAGCATGGATATCAAGAAGGTTCTGTGTCCCTCTTGCATGCCTTCTTTTCTGCCCCTCGTTGCCTGACTGCATGTTTGACATGATGCTCCGTGCCCCACTCCCAGTTCCTACTGCTGTGCTGACTTGGAACATGTGCGTGTATGTGCCAGGTGGGTGAGGTCTTCACCTCCCAGGGAGGACTGGAGGTGACCTTCGTCGCAATCGAGAACAAGAACGAGTTTGATTTGGACCACTACACCGTCAAGGTCGCCGGCCTCTTGGACATGGACGTCCAGATGCGCATCGCCCGCGCTGAGATGCAGGCCGCTGACGACTCCGAGGTCCACTTCAACCTCGGCTTCAACAAGATTGAGGTGTGTTTGCAGAATCTCTCTCCCCTCTTCCCCCCGTTCCCCTTGTGCACCTGCTGTTACACTTACGCCTGACCCAAGTTGCTAGTGCATCCGGCTAGTTTCCTGTAATGGAAATTGTCCATGCCCACCAGGCTCCAAAATCGTTGTGAGTATTCCTTGATATATACTCTCCCCCATAGGGAATGTACACAAACAAAGAGGCTGACAAACTGTTCTCGCTTGTACTTTACCCCTGGCGCAGAACACAAGGGCCATCCACGGAATCCTGGGACAGACCTACCGCATGGACCACGAGCAGAGGGCGTTCGACTACCAGGAGATTGTCACCATGCTCGGAACAGCCGTCCAGGCTGACGGTGAGACCGGCAAGGGCTTCCTTGACGGCACCCCCGCCGACTACATCGTCTCCGACATCCTCGAGAGCGACAGCCAGTACAACTCATACATTGGAGTCCCCTCCAGCGAGGACATCGAGGATGTCATCCAGATCTTTGGTTAAGCCACTTTACGGCTTCCTTGCGTCGTGCAATTCTCCTCGAATTGACGGGAGCTTACTGGCACTCCATGCAAGAACAACCTTGTTTCTTCTTTGATACTTTCTTAGAATTCCAATCTTTCATCAGGAAACGTGTACAATCAAAACAGTCTCAGTACAACACAGCAGTGCTGGGGTGAATGTGTTAGTGCATTAGATTTTATTGCATTGATTTTATTGATTACATTGTATTCTTCCTGTTACATACTGGTGTGAGGTAAGCCTTTTTAGTAGACAGTGGTGGGGTAGGTAACATTTGTATTGGTGGGAGGGTACGGTCAGCAGGGTTCATGCTACTGCCCGATACGCAACGCATCCCCTTGTTGCAACTGTGGGCTCTGCTACATAATAAAAAGCTTAGGGCAAATTTATTTTCTAGAACTTCTTCTTGCTTCTTGAGCATTGGTTTTGATTCAATGCCTGCATCCCGTATTCATGTGTACATCATGCTTTTGACGGCTCTAACTGCAATCTTGCAAGCTGCCTTCTCAAAACCTATCATTCGTGATCACCTGAAAAGTACATTGCAGCACACCCTTAGCAGATGTCATAAGCAAGCATGCAGTCAGTATATGCTTTTGGAATTATTTTCTAACTGCATGTCCTACGCATGCCAAGTTTAATATTAAGAGGAGACAATATAACATTTGACTGGAGCAGCAGAAGTTCCTTGGTTCCTTATGGTGAATCTCTGGACCCTGGTCCAATGTATGTATCTCACAAGCATCACTGCCAGCTATGTACCTGATACTTCCACAACTTCATGCTGCTCCTGAAGACAGGGCTGTACAATTGCTAAACTATAACATCACTCATCCATACCCGCAGGAGTCACCTACATAATGTAGCATTGTCTTTAGAGGGCCGTGATGCTAATTTAACATGAATGAATGATGGAGAAGAGTAATAACCGCAAAGATTTAATTGTTGCAATGAGGGGCAATAAGTCTAACTTCCTCACTGCTGTTTTATTGACTTGTGCTCGCTGCATGCCACACAAGATATACAAGTCGATGGGCAGACGAGCTTTTGAGGGGCATGAAGTAGTGTTCTATTTAAGCGTGCTTGTGTTTTGTCACTGCTTGAGATGAAATAATATTTGTGCTCACATTTGCAACGTTCAGCTATCCCCCTTCCCCATCCCAGATGGCCGATGCCAACCACGTTGACTAATTATCAGAGTGGCATTGAAAGAGTACTCAGGGGCGAGGAGCCATTTTGAGGTATGCAGGGCAAGTCAGTAGAATGATTCACACACGAGCAACAGGCACGACGTGGTGCTAAGGGGCAAGCCATGTAATGTAATGTCATTCAATACACGTGGTGGAGCAGTGAACATTTCAAAAGCCGTGCCTGCAGGTGGCATAACAACGAGGGGTGCTGAATTGAATTACAAAAGCCAATAAAAGCATGGCTCTTGCTTCTCTACGTGAGATTGCTCACTCAGGCACCTCTGAGCTAGACGTACGATGCTAGCGAGGAACTGGCGCCCACACATGCAGAAAACACGTGCGAGGCTACCAGCAATCAGCAGCACTGGCAATAATCGACTGAGACGGCATACGGCTTCATCTTGCTCTTCAAATAGAGGAGGACCCCAAATGCCATCCTATCTGCTCTAGAAGCTGCAGTACGTTGAACCTCCTCATCAAAAAGACAGTGGACCATAGCTCAAACCCTAACTCTAGCGCATCTTTCCTTCGAGGGCAACAGAAGCCATTCGCAGCACTGGTGCCAGCAGGGTGGCGGCAAACAACCCAGCAGCCACACTTAGACCTTGTACCCCGTCAGAGTGCCTCCCCGTCCAATGATCTCCCCAACGCAGAACCACGCGTAAACCTCCGCCGCAAAAAGCACGCCGATTCCAAGCTCCTCCACCTTGATGTCCGAGATCTTGCTCCCCCGTGCCTTCAGGTACTCCAGCTCCTTCAAGGCGCTCTCGTACCTCTTGGGAATGCTGCACATGCACATGCACATGCACAAGCAGATGAGGCGCGCAAAGAGACGCACATACAGGGCAGGCACACGCACAACAATCACGCACACACAAGCACACACACACACACACATGCACACGGAGACCCACGCGGGGCAGGAAGCAGAAGGAGCAGAGGAAGCAGGCGCGTGTGTTCAGTCAGCAGTCAAAACCATCTGCAACTTATAGGGGTGCAGGGTCTGCAGCGCACGCGAATGTTGGCAGAGCTGCCCCTCAAAAGAAAGATCCCTAACACTCCATGAGGAGCGGATAGACTGCGAGCAGGGAGAGGCCTGATATCGTGAAATGCCTCTAAATGCTGCTGGAGCAATACGTGCCCAACCCTGCAGCTGAGGCAGCAGAGCTTAATGGCTAGGCCAGTGCATGTGCTGACAGCTGGAAACAACATGTGCACAACTTTCTTTTCCTTTAGCAGAAGTGGTGGGCTACCGCAGCTTGACCCTGATGACTTGCCAGGGGTGCATGTACGCCCCCCCCCCCCCCCCCC
>WELA01007774.1:544692-564051 GCA_009602735.1 Mesotaenium endlicherianum
CCCCCCCCCCCCCCGCGGGGGGGCCCAAAAAAATGTCGTCCTCTTCAAAAGTCACATGTACTTGGATGAGAGGCTACCTCATGCAAATTCACAGGCATACTGAGTACATGTAGATAACCACACTTCTACAAGGTTCTAGAAAGCGAAAGCAGAAGCACACATCAAGTGCACCACATATATCTCGCTGCCCCATGATAAGATACCCCAATCCTTAACCTTACCCTTGACTCTGCCCTAATTGAAAGTTAAAAACAGGAGGCAGACTGCAGCACGGGCGGGAAAATTTCCCCTCTAACACAAATTACAAAGTCTGTGGGGCACTTGCCAAAAGAAAGGCCAAGTATGAGGCATTAATTCCCAGTAGCAGCTAGTCTACTAGTGCTCTCTCAGTGCGGCAAGAAGGCCTGCAGATGCTCAAGTATTATGGCTCAGGTACCTTCTACCCTGGGACTTTAAAGTGTGATGTACCCTTACTTATTCCTTATCCAAGAGCATCCTTCAAACTTCTATGTCAGTATGAGAGGTGTTCCACACTAAACACAAATGAACAGACTGAAGGTCACGGGTTTATACACGGTTTATAAAAACCAAATATGGTGTTAGGTGCCAGGTGAGGCATTACACGACCCCGTCTTATATATGGTTTAACAACCACTGCTCTATACATATAAGGCAATACATGCAACAACCTGCCTTTCCCTTCCTGAAGGTGCACAGATATTTACCTAAAGGACAGAGCAACGATGGACAATGCAAGCCATGAAGTCAAGGCCGCAAAAGGTACAGAACAAGTGCAAGGCATAAGAAGGAAGAAAATTTGCCACAAACCTGGCCAGGTTTGTGTAGACAAACTGCTTGGATAATTCCTGGCACTTCTCTACGCTTGCATCACCCACGATGTACTGCTTGTTGCGCTCTAGAAGCTGGACCAGACAGAAACCATGACAGAGAAGAAAGACAAGAGATAAGGTTTCCAGGGGTGAGCTTTTCTCTTTAACTAGCTTCAGTAACTCGTACAGAACATTCGGCAAACTCATACAGATGCAGCACATCTCCCAGTGTCCAATGTGGTATGCATATTCTGCACATGCTCTGGCTACTACTCTGAACGTTGAGCGTCAGCAAGCTAGTGGCCTGCACTTAAGTATCGCCTGAGCCCAAAGGTTGACAGACTATATTCGGCCATTTACTATGATGGTGTATATTCTACAGATCCAGATAAGAACCATTTCGACATATGTGAACATGTTGGCAATTAGATTTTTCTTAAGGGAGTAAACACAAACGAGCCACACCAAGACAGGTCATGTAGTGTAAGCGAGGACTATACCACTGTGGATCTAAGCTTTTACTTGCAAAAAAAATCATAAGAGAACTTGATTGCAAGGAAAGTTCCAACGGTGTTCAGAGTTGACTTTTGACTGCACTAAATTCAGAAATATAGATAATCTAAAAAACGAGACACTAGGCTATGAACCAGGCTTCTCAATCACACCCCCCCATACCAATAAGAAATCCCTCTCATGAAAGTTACCTGCTTATAGTAAGACGATCCATGCTTGCTCACTAGGCCTTGTGCACTAGCTGCTCTCGATTGCAACGATCTCAACAGGGTAGCCATAGGTGTACCAAAATTATAACAAATTTCTCGACACCAGATGGCTGGTCTATAGACCTAATTCAGGCAGATTGAGCTCCGTGATAACAAAGAACCAAAAACAATGTAGATCAGAATGCTCTTGTGTGTGATGGCAACGATCTATGAGGAAATGCATGCTAACATTCTTCATGCTGGGGTGTGCTTGGGGGGGCTCGGTAGGACTCCAAGTGCGACGCGCAAGCGAGGCAGGGAGCAGAGACGAAACGAAGTGCCCTGCTCTAAACGGCGGTCTATTTCCCGGCGACGCGATCAGCGCGACTCGTTGCGACGCCTGTTGCACATCCGCCTGCATGGCCCAGACCAGCCCAGACCATATATACCAAGTTATACGACCAACCAATCGCGACGTTTTGACCTCCCAGACTCCAGGGTTCTGTACAGCACTGACGCCTGCTGATGCCAACTGCTGCTAACGGTGAAGACATTTATGGTATACCTCTGCTGTCGAATCGTGTCGATAATGGATGAACCGTGACATATTGGCGTATAACCGGAATATCTTCACAAAGCACAGACGCATCATATATGACCAGGTATACACGAACTTCGAGCAATGCGCAGCAGTACGTTGAAGCGCTTACGAAGTACTTCTGGAAATGTACAAAATTAGAATTGATTGTATGGATGTTTATGCATATATATTCTTTCATAGAATGAGTATATATATATATATTTCATGTTAATTGCACAAAGGTGTGTATGAATTTGTGAAGTATGTAGTGAAAAGGTATTATCTACACTTCAAAAGCATCTCCATGCTTGCCCCACAAAAGAGTATCTCAATGGCCAATACTTGATTCTTGATTCACTATGTCTAGCTGCATGCCACTTCGACTACAGGACAGCCACTCCTATGACCATGGCACCGGAGATACTCAAGGGTTTACTTGGCAAACAAGTCGTTGATTGAAGGAAGGCCAATGGCTCAACAACAAGAGTAGCCATTTTGAATATTTTGAGGGCGTTCTCAAGCGGTAATTACGGAGCTTGTCAGCCCCCAGTCTGCCTCGTGTAACTCCTATTTGCATTTCAATTTCATGAGCCCCTGCGTTCATTAAGTAAGCGGGAAGCTTAAAGTCTACTCCTGCCGGCCTGTTAATCTTCGAGCAGAAAGTACGCCGCCCGTAGACATTATCGAACATCATTAATTGAGCGGAGGCTAGCCCACCGACACGCGAGAGTCACATGACTCGTAAAATTCCGAGTCAATTTAGTCAATCTATTTGAGTCAACACACCAACCTTAGAGACCTGAAATTTAAGACCCAGTGCATATGAGTGCAAGGGCGACCAGGCAAGCAAGGGTATCCCAGACCCCTAGTTGGGCAAACCTATGTGGGCAGCCCTCATTGCCCGCAAGCACACTCGTGCAACCCTGATTTTTTACGAACACTTGGTAAAGAAGCTCATGATTGAGCGCGCCCTTGCATCGACCGCCGCGTCCTTGGCTGACCCCGCCTTGAGTCTCTTCTTCTCAGGCTCCCCCGAGTGCGGGTGCTTGGTGCGTGTGTGAACAGGGGCCTCCTGCGCGCCGGGGACCGCCAAGTGCTCCTCTCCAAGGCACTCCCTGTTTCAACAAAACACATGCCAATTAGCATGCGCCCACTTCAACCAACCCTCCCATCAACGGCATGAGCGGGGCATTTGCGGCCTCAGTGAAGAGCATGTTAATACACGCAGACTCCAAGAGTTCCTCACAATAACGACATCTGGAAACAAGCCAATACGCGTTTGCTTATACCGTCCCTCCCACTAACTCATATTGTCGGGGCATCCCAACCCCCCCCCCCAAACCCCCTGGCTTCGAAGTAAGACATGGCAATAATCACCGCCTTTATCTAGCCAGCCACTTAACAATGTCAACCCAGGCGTAACAATTTAAGGTTAGGAACATGGATTTAGGGTTAGAGTTACAATTAGAATTCAGGGCTAGGGTTACTCCTACTGCTCCGCCACCTGTGCCCGCCCTATGCGGGAGCCCAAAGGAGGGAGGGGGGAAAATGCTCCGCTGGGCCCTCGAAGGGGAAAGAGACCTTGAAACTCATCCCGCCCAGCTTGCCTTCGAGCTCTCAATCAAGATACTACCAGCCAGGGCTTCTTATGCGCACAGAGAATTCGTTGGAGCAGGGGGGGGAGAGGGGGAGGAGGGGGGGAGGAAGAAGAAGACGCACCCCCCACCCAACAATTTTCCTTTGCATCCGGGGAGAACAAGTCACAAAACTTCACCCCCACCACAGTAGATCATAAAGGATGGGGGGTACAAGCCTCCTCCTCCCCTCCTCCTCCCGCTCCCCCTCCCCCTCCATCTCCCCCTCCCCTCTCCCTGCCTTTCCCTCCCTCCCTCCCCCTCTCTCTCTCTCTTTCTTCTCCTCTCAGGGGCTGCAGAGCAGAGTGAGCGTGAGGGGCCTGCATGCAGGTGCAGGCTTCGTGCGAGCAATGCATGTATGGGGTGGAGCCAAGCAGAAGCTCAACAAGTAGAGGGGCCACAACCACAAGGGCGGTGCCTGCAAGCAAATTCTACGGTAGCGGGAAACTCCCCCATCATGCTGACAGCGTCGCCTGGACAATGACGACCTCTGCTATTGACACAGTGCGCAACCAGATGATGCATGCGCCACCTGTCCCTCGTTCTCTTTTTGAGCTCACCCCCGCTGACCCACTGTCATTCGCTTTCAAACCAAACCCTGGAAATCTGCATACAAGGGCTTGAGCTCTTAGGAACTGACTGTGAGTAACCGTTTTGAAGGAGTTCCAACACACACACACACACACACACACACAGAGGGGGAGAGAGAGCACGCACCTGAGGCGGCTCGAAGTCCTGACGCCCTGCCACATGTCAGCCGCAGACACAGTGTGCCGCTTGCGCGACGAAGTCACTGTGTGGGCGCGCGACACCAGCATCTCCAGAAAGAGCTCTGCCCCCACCATCCCCCGCCCCCCCACAAGTCAGAGACAATGTCAGGCTTAGCCCACACACTGTGCAACTCCTGGCTCCCCCGCCCAGCCCCTACTACTTGTTTCCTGTCGGCTGGCACCAAGAAAGGGCCAGCAGGGATGGGGGAAGTGATTGATCCAAAGGAATTTCGATTTTCTCTAAGACTAAAAAAAACCAAAAGTTTTGCCCCCGAGTGGCATCAAACCCCACCAAATGTTTCGTAAGCCCTCGCACAAGTGACAACTGTGCGAGTGACATTGAGCTGAGACCCGCCTCCTATGACGAGCTCACAGGAAGCCCTCGGCCTCCTTAGGCTGAGAATCAAGAAAGAGGGAGCAATCAACGATCAAGACTGGGCGATAGGCAGGACCCCCCTTCCGGGGCAGACGCCTTGCAAGTGAGGCCAAATTCGAAACAACGACTTTCATAACATCTGAGTCTGACCTCTCTCAGTACCTCCGAAACAACCGCTGCACTTTTCCCACCTGTCAGCTGCTGAACCCCCCCCCCCCCCCCCCCCCCCCCCCCCCCCCCCCCCCCCCCCCCCCCCCCCCCCCCCCCCCCCCCCCCCCCCCCCCCCCCCCCCCCCCCCCCCCCCCCCCCCCCCCCCCCCCCCCCCCCCCCCCCCCCCCCCCCCCCCCCCCCCCCCCCCCCCCCCCCCCCCCCCCCCCCCCCCCCCCCCCCCCCCCCCCCCCCCCCCCCCCCCCCCCCCCCCCCCCCCCCCCCCCCCCCCCCCCCCCCCCCCCCCCCCCCCCCCCCCCCCCCCCCCCCCCCCCCCCCCCCCCCCCCCCCCCCCCCCCCCCCCCCCCCNCCACCCCGGGGCACCCTTCATGCTCTTCCCTCCCCCCCCAAATGCTGCTTCAAATTGTGTCTCCCCCTTCTAAAAAGCCGCCTCCACGGGACACGCCCAGCACTCCTCTACTTCAATGCATTTACGATAAAGGTGCGCTCCGAATACGCCGCTTGGCTACTTCTAAGGCAGGTGGGCAACACACGTCGGCAGTGCTGGTTGGGGACACGATTGTGAGGTTGAATGAGACGAGAGAAAGAGACGGCAGGGGAGGGCCAGAAGCGCACACGCTCCGCCTCTACTCTGTCGGGGGTGACGTGCTCCGTGCCCACGCCACCCTACACCCCAAGCCTCCAGACGTAAAACCCAACCCTGTAGCCCAGACCCTAAACCCCAGCCCTACTGCACATTTCTCCAAGCCCAGCCCTCTATCCAAGCCCAACCCTAAAGTGAAGCCCCAACTGCGGAGCCCAGAGGCACCCCAGCTCCTCGCGCTACACGCCAGGCACCTGTTGCGAGGAGGCGCCGTATTTAGATGCTATGTGGGCTCAGCGCGGCCGCACCCTCCCTGCCTCTTGGACGAACCATGGGGCTCGCTTGTTTTTGCGACTACGAGCGGCGTAGCAGCACCTCACCTGTGGCGCACGTCACTAACTTGAGGGCTTCGCTGTTCACGAGCCGGATGTCCTTATCCAGCCGCATTATTCTCTTCACCCTGACCTCGGGCAGAAACCCCCGGGCCTCCTCCTCCGCCTCCGCAGGCCGGGCCCTCCTGGCAGGCGCAGCTTCAGGTACATCCGCACCTGGACAGGCACGAAGGGGCGGGTGGATATAAGCGTCCGTAGACAGCTTACGCACAACAAGGGTAATCAAGACTAGAAGTTTCAAACGCCCTGCAGTGGGTGTCACTTTTCATGGCCTGGGACAATGCATACTGCTGAATGCAGGCGTGTGCGTGTGCGTATTTGCGAGTGTATGTGCAAGTGCGTGCGTGCGTGCGCGCGCTCGGCTCTGCGTGAGTTGCCCGCGCGCACGTGTGCTTGAGTGTGTGCGCGTGTGCACGCGTGTGTGTCGAAAGAATAAGGCCCATCTTTTCTTGCAGCCACAGCGCTCCGAGCAACTGGCCCACCGGGAGCGTGGCCCTAGCGGGACCCCACTCACAAGGCTCTGATCTGCCGTGAGGAGGACAGCTGTTCGTTACGGCCCAGCAAAGAGCGCAGCCTCGCTCATCAACTGCCTTACAAAGTCCGAGAACTTGTGTGCATGCTTCTTAATTTTTGTAAAAATCAGGGTTACAAGATGGGGTGGCAGGCTGGCTGGCTGGCTAGCAGGCAGGTAGGCAGGGTGTACATTGAAATAGAAGCACCTTGCCGCATGAGACAGACACGCGACACACACACACGCACTCTCTCACAGGCACGCACTCTCTCCCAAAGTCTCCCTCACACGAGCACTCCCCTCACACACACGCACTCTCTTACACACAGTCAAAATACACTCTGTCACACCCCCCCTCCTTCCTTCTTCGACACACACACCCTCTCGTACTCATACCCACTCTCCCTCACACACACACACACACACACACTGTCACACACTGTCCCACGCACCATCTTCCACGCACCCCCTCCCCCCCCTCCAGCTGCACTCCCCAACACACTCTTCCACACACTCACAGGAAACGCATCACCATCTTCACGTCTCGGCACATTTCACAGGAAACCAAAAGAAGGCAGGGTGAAGCCCAGACAGTACCCCCAACAGTTCGAACGTTCACATGCCCCTTGATCGTACCTTGCTCCTGACAGCTGGCCCCCTCCGCACCTCCGGCCCGAGCCTCAGCCCGAGCCTCAGCCGAAGCCTCCTCAGGAACGGAAAGAGCATGGCTCTCTGCTGCTGCTGCGGGAGGAAGGGCCCCGAGGGCGGGATGCGTGCCGCCCGGGTGCTTGTACTTCTGCTCAGCGCCGCCCACATGCACGTCGAGCACGAGCAGGTTGCTTACTAGTATGCGCCTGCGCTGGTGCATGCGCGCGCACGAGTGTGTGCGTGCATGTGTGTTGTGCTTGTGCATGTGCGTGTAAGTGTGTGTGTGTGTGTGGGTGTGTGCGTGCGCGTGTGCCTGGGAGAGAGGGGGGGGGGGCAGTATGTGTGTGTGCATGTCTCGGGATCGAGGTGACACGCGCACACGCGACGCGTTCAAGAGAATGGATTGGCTCGAGGGCCTGCTCCCTCTGGCATCTGGACCCGAGCACAGGTGGAGGAGCCACATCCCTAAGAGCGACATATTCGACGTGTTGCAATTCTTTTGGGGTTTTCCCTTATTCGAGGCTATCTTCGGGGCTCCCTGGGGGGCTTATTTCTGGACTTTTCAAGCGTTGGTCTCTGGGAGGAGTTGGCAATCAGCTTGCTCTCTCGCGCGAAGGTGAGAGGGCACAATGGCTTCTTTGCAATATACATGGCGGAGATTCAGCCACAACGCTTGGAGGTGGGGAACACCACAAATGGTGACTCGCAAGCAGGCTGAGCCCTGCATGCCACATACTGAGAGGCTCTCCCTCTGTGTCCCTCGACTCAGAAGGGGTAGCTTACGGAGTCTGGACTGATCATAACAGATTGACTGCTCGGTGAGAGGAAAAAGAAAAAGTGCCACGCAAGAGTTTGAAAAACAAGAGGGACACCTTTGAAGGGAAAAAAAAGGAAAAGGGGGGGGGGGGGCTGGCTGCAGCAAGCCCTGAAAACATCCATCTGCCAGCACGCTGTCCCACCCAGCCAAGCGAGGGGGCAGCTACCATCAGCGCTCGAAAGTGAAAAAGTCCGGTTCCTTTGTCCAAAGCAACCACACAGGCATTCTTGCAGCGGGGGCACCTACAGGCCACGCAGTCACCCAGGAGCTGCCCTTCATGGGCGTACACATCAAAACAAACGGACAGCTGTCCCGCGTATTAGAGAGTTGCACAAGTGCAGCATGAGAGTGCGTGCCCTCGCCCACAGAGGAGAGAGAACTCCTCACCTGCTTCTCTTCAGCGCTGAGGTTGCGCCACGTGTCCCCAAGCACCTTGTTGATCGCACTCACGCTGCTGTCAGTCTGGCCCTGAGCCCTCAGCTGCGCCTTTGCCTGCTCCCTGTGGGCTCTCACGAAGTTGAAGTACGGGTTGGACTGTGGCCCATTAAGGGAGCCCAAGGAAAGCGAGCGCACAGAATAGAGCCCACAAAAAAAGGTGCACCCAAAAGGGAGCCCATAAGAGTGAGCAAACAGAAGAGAGCCCACAAAAAAGGGAGCACCCAAAAGGAAGCCCACAAGAGTGGGCGCGGAGTAGGGAGCCCACAAAAGGGAGCACCCAAAAGAGGGTCCACAAAAATGAGCGCACAGAAGGAGCACCCAAAAGGGAGCACACAAAAGGGAAAGCACACATAAGGGAGCCCATAAAAAGGGAGCAGAAGAAGAAGAGTGACACAAAAGGGAGCACGCGGAGAAGGGAGCACAAAAGCAACAGAAGGTTGTCAATCAGTTGGCGTGCGGCAGCTTTTGATAGGTCGGCCCTCCCTGTATACGGAGTACATCTCTAGACCTCTGATTTTACAATTATATAGACATACCCCCAGCTGCTCTCAGCCCCTCTTGGCACTCCCGCTTACTGCCCTGATTTTCTCAGAACATGAAGAGTATCAATCGCACTCAATTCTGCATGAACGAGCTATACTAACGTCTGCAAGACACTTATTGGTGGATTGCACCTTCAAAGGATTGCCTCTTTTTGTCCCGGGTGACTAGGCCAGGTCATTACCTTCTGCTTACTTGCTGTCTTGGGAATGTCTGCATCATCTCCCCCTTCAGGCGTTTCCGTAGCCCCCCCCTCACATGCCATTGTCTCTTCGTCTTCTCCTCTTCCATTTTCCCGCAGCACTGAATAATCCGCTCTTTCAAAAGCTTTACTACCATCTTCATGGGGTTTCTTCTCAATCTCCTCTGAGTTCGGAGCAGCACTAGTGCTTGTGAAATTCTTGACCCTTTCAGACTCATGCTGAGAGTATTGAACTTCCGTTTCTGCATTTTCATCCACAGCCAACCTTCGTCCTCCGGACTGATGTTCATGCTGTCCATTTGTGACTCCATTACTATCCGATGGGCCGGACATGGAAACGCCCGCTCCTAGAAAAGTATACGTTTTGATTTATTAGCCAATATCCTTTTTTTAGGGAGCTAACTGCCTCCAACAATGTATTGCAGATGACAGCTCAATTCTCTTGACACCTAGATTCGACCTCTAATTGTTGGCAATATTACTCATTAAAATCCTCTATTCTTCACGCCACTGCATATTCTTTCGAATATCTGTCTTATGACACTCTGGTGGACGTATTATGATTGCACTATTTGACATTAGCATGCTTGCATATCGAGCAGTCTGTTGACGAGTAGTTTGGACTCAAGGAGCATGTTCCCTCGACATCGCACATATGAACATGCACCCACTGCATTTTGATCTTATACTTGCAACATTTGGGAAGGGGAACCTGGGACCACATCTCCCGCCAAATTTGAAATGTTTTCGAAGCACGTACCTTTCCCGTCCATTTTTCTTTCTACATCGTACACAAGGATATATGAATAACCACGTCAACGGAGTTCAAATAAACTTACTCGAGCAATGATGCACCCGAGCAGGCGACCCCCGATGGAGTCTCGAGTCTCGACTCTCTGTCCAGAGTCCCGACTCCAGGGTCCAGACAGTCCAGACACCAGACTCTCCACTCTCGACCGTGAGTCCGGACCCCGGTCCTAGAAGTACAACAATAAATAGCAGCCTTTTGCTTCTGCGCCTCACGTGTCATAGGGAGAGACCAGACCAAGCTGCCGCCTTTCTTTTGGCACCTTCCTGTTCAATCCTGGTTCAATCTCGTAAGGAACACATCGATTTGCATCGAATGAACCAAGAATGTAGGGAATCCTGAGACGGGTTTGTGTGCCTGCTTTTAGCAGTGAAAGCCAGTTTGTCTTTAGACACGTGTACCATATTGCTGTTCTTGCCACCGAAGGATCCGCCTTGAAAGTTAATCCCCCTCGATGAAACTTGATATTTGGCTCATAAATATCGCAGAATCAGCGTTCTCAAGGACTATTTGTTCACAATCGTTTTCGGAGTTACAGGTGGATGTCGGACCTGGTCGGACCTGCGCCAAGGACTTGACTGAGCCAGGCTACTTTCAGAGGAGATGTCGCCTCCTCAAGTAAAGACAATATCGTTTTCGTTGTGTGGCAAGCGACAAAGACCGCCCGCCAAGGTTCTGTCATGGTGTCCCGCACTTTCCTAATCGGGCCTCCGTGGGCCTCGGCCTCTGGAGGCTGTTTGTTTTTGGCTCGTGTGTCATTTGCTTCCCATTTCCAGATCCAGTTGCCTTACACTTAACCTGTATCCTTGCAGCCTCTATAGAGAACCGCGGGAGGGGAGAAAGGAATTCATTTCAAGAATGCTCCTTCCACTTCTTTAGCATCAAAAGCCAGTCATACCCTAAGTGTTTGACGAACTAGTGACGGATCCTAAAATAGCTTGCGCCAAGGATTTTTTGACTAGATCAACATATAACTCCTTCTTTGCAACATGCCTGTCATACAGATGAGGAATGGAGTCATTCTAATTTGCTTGTTAGCCTGCACATTGAATACCGCTGCAGCTGCTACTACGACTTGCCAGAACACGGTTACGTTCAACAACCAAACTTTTACATACTCTCTCTGCACCCCACTTGCACTGGGCGCTAGCATTGCGTGGAACTACTCAGCAGATGGGCTATTGAGCATGCACTTCGAGAATGCCCCCGAAGTTGCCAACGGGTGGGTTGCATGGGGGATATCCCATAACGGGAAGATGCCGCATTCAAGCGCCCTCCTCTGCTACCCTGGTGCCGGCGGAGAGGGCGTTATCGTTCTGCAGTACATACTAGGAGAGTACTTCGTAACTCCGACAGAACCAGGCGGGGTCCTGAACGTCTCCAAGGTCGGATGTGAGATCGTGGATAACGGGAATCTTTACAAGCTCCAAGTCGTCATCCAGCTGGCGCCCAACCCAGACGTGTATCATCTCTGGGGAAGGGGCCCCCGCGCAGATCCTGTCTCTGGATTTCTCAGTCCGCACGGTCCGACGAACAACTTCGGGGCAGCCATCAACTTTCTGACGGGCCAGGCGGGAAAGCCCACGAGCAGCCATAGGTTCACCAAGAATGTGAGCTCTCCTCTATTGCTGACTCGTGTGTGGATGGGATTTCTGCATGTATTCATCAGCTCTCATTGCCTACCAGCTCTGGCAGCTGGTGCACGTGCGCGATCCTAAGAGTGCATGTGTGCGTGCGTGTATCGTTGCGCAGTCCCTCCCTCGCACCTCTTGCCCGGCATCTCTTGCCTCTCCTTGAGGAGCTTCGTATAGACTGGGTGCATGCACTTGTGCATGGGGTCAGGTTGATCAGGACTTGTCGGAGGTTGATTGGGAGTCGGCACTATACTTGAAACGCCAATAACAGGAAGCTTAATTGTGGATGTGGGTGCGTGCGCGTGCGCGTGCGTGTGGCAGACGCACGGCGTGCTGAACGCAGTGTCGTGGGGCTTCCTGGTGCCGCTGGGCGCCTTCTTCCCGCGCTACGTGCGCCCCTTTGCCCCCGTGCTCTGGTACTACTGCCACATGCCCATGCAGCTCACGGGGTACATCCTGGGCGTTGTCGGCTTCGCGTACGGCATGCGCCTTATGTCCTGGGACGTGGAGAGGCGGCTTACACACCGCCACATCGGCATCGTCATCTTCGTCTTTGCAACCCTCCAGGTGCAGGGTGCCCCCATTGGCCTGCCCCAGCCTGCCCCCCGCATGGTAGTGGTGCCCTCTGGTGCCTTACTGCGTGTACATGTGTGTCAGTGCTGCATACCTCTGGATGTGGGGGTGTACGTGTGCATGATGAGTTGCCTCCATTGCCGCCCCCCTTCCCTCTGCTTCCCCCCCTCGTCCCCCTCGTGTGGGGGTCCCTCATCGCGTGTACATATTTTGTGTGAGTACATACTGAGCACGGTGCTCTCGTTGCCTGTGTGGGTGTAGAGTCCAGTAGTATACCACATGCATGTTACAACTTTGCCATTCAATATGATCGTTTATCGCATCTTTGACGATTTTTTGATTGTATATATGCGGTGGTGTGCCATACAAACAGGTCCTGGCTCTCGTCTTCCGGCCCAAGAAGGACGCCAAGATCAGATTCTACTGGAACGTCTACCATCACTCCAGCGGCTACCTGGTGATCGTGCTCGGCATCGTCAACTGCTTCTACGGCTTCCACGTTCTCGAGGTGAGTTGGGAGTTGACTGCCCCTTGCCCGGTCGTCTTCCCTCCTCTGTCTCCTCCCGCCTTTCCTTCCCTTCTCCTTCCTGTCCTCCCACTGTGCTTCTAAAAGTGTCATGTGTATTTTCTTGGGAGTGGATACTGCGGTTCCCTAAAGTTTGTAAGATAAAGGGGAGAGAATATATAAGTGGCTGTGATTAGTGTAGCCAATTCTGCATAACAACGTCCTTGCTCTGTCTCCTCTTTCCCACACATACTTTACAAGCAGGTTGCGCTGCATTTAAATGCCAATGGCAAATCACTTATTTCCTGCCGAAGCTAACAACACCTTTGAAGATGGGTGAATGGCTAGTAACATACACTCATCTGGGGAGTATGTGCTTGTGTTTCTTTTTTTGCAACTGCTACAGCACTTTGGCATCTGGCGGAAGGTGTACATTATCGTGCTGGTGTGTCTGGGCGCCCTCGCTGTCGCCCTCGAAGCACTCACTTGGTTCTACTACTTTGCGAGGCATCGACCGGTAGACTCGGGAGAATCCCTCAAGCCCCACCAGCAAAAGCAGAAGCTGACCAGCAGTGAGGCCGGCAACGCGCAAGAGCAGGCGTGAAAATCTTTCAACACTAGCGTTGTGAAAGTTTTTACATTGAGGGGTTTTAAACCCCTAGATTAGAGACTTTTTGTCCCCTCTCCAATAGACGTACAACCTTGCGAGGACATGGTTCCTCGCTCATGTGTTTGAATGATTAACGGCCATGCCGGTGTAATGTGGCACAATGGGCATAGCCAAGAACGCATCATCGTGTACTATTTATGTACATACATTTGGTACTCAGTAGAGCTGCGTTTAGGACTAGACATAGTGATCTGGTCTGATTTACCAGGTCGTGTAGAAGGTAAAAGCTAGGGTGTCAGGCCTATCTTCGTATTCACATATGGTATTTTTGTGTGGTATGAGCTCATCCACATAAATAATTTATGTATTTCTCGAGTGGGGGCACTCTACCTTTAAGGTCCCAATTGAAAAAGAGCACTTTCTTTCCTCGACTTCGAGAGGAAGGGACGTGCGCATGCAGCTCATATGTGTACTAAGAATCTGGCTGCTGAAGATTCTGGTGCTGCTTATTAGGCACACACATGATTGCTGTTAGTGAGAACCATGCGTACACTGGTGGCAACTTTAAACGGATACCCGGCTGCATGTTTGTCTTCCTAACATTGTTATAGAGGTACTAGTCCTTGATACATGTAATCTGTTGTTTTCTCCCAGTGAGTGCACATCATTTTTGTAAATTTCTTAACGTTGCTCCCGTCCACGCATCCTCATTACTTTTGCATGGTGAATGAAAAATGCATGTTGGCACATCTGAGTGCGATTGAGATCAAAGGTGTCAAGTCTCAGTGAGTCAGAAGGTAGCCGCACAATGCAAAGTAATATCGATATGACAGGCTAAAGTTTGTCGAGGGAAGCAGATACAAGATGTCTTACACACCTTAACCTCAGCAGCGCCATTAGTCCTCTGATCAACATACCTCAAACAAAGAGCTTGCATATACTGCACTGGGCGCAGATGCTGGTAGCAGTCATCAGAAGAAAACAAAGTCAGTTAACTTCTCAAACTGACAACTTTGTGTGAAAGTTACGGGAGAGAGAAAGAAATTGCAAAAAGGATGATAATCAAAGAATGAAAACTCCTCCGCAAAGGAGTAGATCAATGATAACCTCAAGCACGTCTAGCACTTCATACTCTACACCATGCTCTCAAGTTTGCAAATCAGAATGAGCGAGCTAGCTATGAGAAGTAACGAACTACTAACATCAATATAATGTCCTAAAGCAGGCCCTCAGGCGCACTCGTACTGAATCCGAAGGCACTTTGATCTTGATCTTGATTTTGGGATGCAAGGAGCATGCTGTAAGCACCGGTGAGTGAGGCTTTGGTTGTGTCGGCAGATAAAGGAGCAGGCAAACGAAAGAGTGCTCTACTCAGTGAAGGCTTCCTTGAAGCGCGACGTCCTCAGCTTCACCCCATCCGCACTTGCCACAGACGCTCCGTATCTATACACACCCACACACACACACGTACACGGACGCACACGCACACGCACACACACACACACACACACACACACACACATAGACGGACGCATACACACCAGCGCACATGAGCACACGCGCACACATGCACGTATGCACGCACGCGCGGTCACACACGCGTATCACGTCATGAGAATTACTCCTATCACTCCCACGTCATCAACCATCCAGGCATCACGAGAAATTTAGGTTGGGCAGACGTCGACACTGCAAAGAGCATTGACACACGCCATCAGCTCAACGGCGCTCGACCACGAGGGCCCGCGACGTCCACATCGCGTCTCTGATGTATCCAAGGGCATACATACTTACGAACCAAGGTGATGCCTCCAAAACGTTCGCAACATAATACTTGTCATGTAACGACTCTTGAGAACCACAACCAAGGCCCGGCACCCAAACTTCCATACTCAAGAATAAGATACCCTCGCACCAAGTCCTCCGCTCTCCACCTTCACGACCCCAAGCTCCAAGCCCCACGACCTGAGCGCAAGCCATGGCCCATCCGACCTCATGGCTCCTCTGATCTTATGGGCACACGTGGCACGGTCGAGAGGCCGTCAATCTGGGAACTCAGACACCAAAATAAGAAGAAAGGAAAAAGAACAACAGCATACAAGCAAATGAACAAGCAAATGATAAGACGGTGGCCTGTCTCCCAAGCAGCGGCGGCACGGCAGGAAAAGGACAGAAGGGGACGGGGGGGCAGCGGAGTGGGGTGATGTGGGGTGGGGTGGGAGAGGGGAGGCCTCTCACGCCAAGTCGAGGAAGAGGCCGTGCCCCACCACGCCCGGAATGGCCTCCAAGGCTTCCGCCACGCCCGCTGCCGCCCAGCCCCAGCCCCAGCCCCAGCAGCAGCTCCCGCAGCACCATCACAACAGACTGACAGCGGTAAGAGGTCCTGTTGCGCACGCCCTCGCTCCTTGAGCAATTCAGGCTGCCGGCGAAAGGGCAGGAGAGTCGAGTTGAAGAGTTGACTTTCACAAGTAAGCCTCTGCCATGTACACCCTGCCTCCTCGGGTGCTTGTTGCCCCACACCCTGCTGCAGCTGCAGCTGTAGCGCCAGCAGCGGCAATGGGGGCAACCGGACTGGGCCATTGCGCGTAGTGCCACTAAGCCTATGGCGTGCAACACCCACTGTCTCCCTTCTCAAGCGCTGCTAGCCCTCCGCCCGCTGCAACGCCAGCCCCAGACCCAGCAGCAGCAGCAGCAGCAGCCCCACAGACAACCGCATTGTTGCTCGCTCACACACACACACACACACAAATACTCTCCTTCTCTCTCTCTCTCTCTCTCTCTCTCAAAAGGGGCTAGTTCAGGGCAACGCCTGCTGCAGCAGCAGCACATATCTCACTCACTGGGGCCTATGTAAGTCGGCCATGCCTGCTGCGAGCTATAGCCACAGCACCTGTTTGCACACACACCCGGCCTACTCTGCCTACAGCTCTGACAGCTCTGACAGCTCTCGCTCACTTGTTTCTTTTGTCTGTAGCAAGCGCTAATTCAAACTTCACCCCCCGAATGTTAATGTGGGGGGGAGGTTGGAAGCAGGATGTGACGAGGCGTGAATGTTAGCTGCCTTTCTCGGCAGGCCAACGAGTGCCAAGAACAGGGGGGCACTATCAGAACAGGCAAGAGAAGCTTCTGCTGCTCTTTTTCCTATTTGAGTCAGTGGTGCTGGCAGTTACAGCCACAACTGCGGCTAGGGTAGAACATGACTGGTCTGAGACTGAAGCAGTTATGGCACTCACAGTGAGTGTCATCTGTCCATACACGTACACTTAGCAGGCTCATGCTGAGCTTGTGAGTGAGCTTGTGAGTGAGTGAGGGAGCGAGGGAGAGAGGGAGGGAGGGAGCTGGAGGGAGGGAGATGAAGACCAACAGCTTTTGGGGATGGGGTCCAAAGAGTCCTAAAGGCATACCCCGGGCTTGTGCGAGGAGGGAGGGTGCAAGGGCGGGAGGGAGGGAGGGAGGAGGCGAGAGAGGAGGACAATGACTGACAGGGGTCGGGGATGGCATCGGAGAAGAGGAGGTCCAGCACAAAGTGGCCGTCCTCCGTCACCAGCGGGTGCTTGCCGCCCAGAGGGCCCGCCTCGCCACTGGCGGGCCTCCTCCATACCTGCCACCGCCCGCCCGCCCGCCGCTCTCTGATGTCATGGTTGTAGTCATGGCTTTACAGATTGTGTGTCTGAGCGCGTGTGAGTGAGATTTATGAGTGTGCATGCATGTGCGTGTGTGCGCGTGTGTGTGTGCGTGGGTGTGTGCGTGCGCGCGCGCGTGTGTGTGTGTGTGTGTGTGTGTGTGTGTGTGTGTGTGTGTACTTGGTTGTGTGTATGTGTGTGCGCGCGAACGTGTGCATGTCCATGCAGGCCATTGTGCGCATGGGGCGTGCGTCTGCAAGAGTTCGTGCAGGCGCGTGCGCACGCAGCACATTGTCAGAGGAGGGGCATGCCACATTCGCAACCCCTCTCATTCATTTGATGAAGGTCTTCCTGTTGGGCCAAGACTCGACAAGGAGCAAGGAGCAATGCCACGAGGAGCGTTGCAACACTTTCCAACAACTTCAGCACGAGGCACCACAAAAAGGATCACATTACGAGAAGGCGGACCCTCCCATTGCGACGTCATTATTCTTGCAACCGATGAACTCTGAGCCAGCTTGCTTGTACGCCTCTGATTGGCCGAGGAAGCCCCCGATGAGGGGGGCAGCCGCAGCGCGCGTGCACGAGGGGGCAGCGCGACGAAGCTCTGCTCGCCGCGCGGCAGAGGCCCATCTGTCGCCTCCTGACGCCGCCACGGCCTTCCTGATGTCAGCAAGCTTGACCCCCTCCTCGAAGTGTGACAGCAATGAAGTCATCGGAGGAGGGCAGAGACATAGCATGAAGCATGATGCCCCGGGCCCACGCAGCGGGACAGATAGAGGCCCAGGACCAGAAAGCACGCGGGCACTTGCACGTGCTCGCTGGGGTCCTCCCCTCTCCCGTACTTTCTGCTGCTGCCCCCCTGCTGCCGTGCCGGGAAGCGTACCAGGGGGCGAGCGGGCGCCAGGGAGCTTCGGGGAGGGCAGGGAGGGGGGTGGGAGGGGGGAAGGGTGTTGAGGTATGCAGCCTGCAAGCCCCTCACTCAACTGGCTCAGAGGCCACGGGCTCTAACTAGCTCCGTGCTTCTGCGCACGTGCCTCCTTCTGCGTGTGTCCGGGAGTTTGAAGCGAAGAGACACACGGGTGGCTCTTACGTGTCTGAGCCTAGGCTCTGTGTCAGGTGCCCTATTCTCAGTCTTCCGTTTCAGAGCTCTGCGTCAAAATGTTCACCCCAGCTGCTGCAGCCAGTCGGATTCGGAGGTTCCAGCGCAGCCTTAAGGGGCTCTGGGTCGAAACGACCCGAGGCTTTGGGATTAGGGGTTGGGGCACAGGGTGGAGGTGAAAAAAAAGCGAGGGGGCTGAGGGGGCAGCTCGCTGTCAGAGAGCATCCGGTGCAGGGCTTGGCCACTCAGGGGGAGGCTTCCAGGTTAGGGTTGGGGGCCGGAGCTGGGGCTGACCTCAGCGTCGCCCAGGACCAGGTCATCCACCTCCTCTGCCGTCTCCATCCAGTCCTCCTGCTCACCCCCAGCCCCAGCCCCACCCCCAGCCCCGCCCCAGCGCCCCACGCACCTCAGCCCAATTCTTGAGTTCCTTAACCCTGACTGTATATTTGTCACACAGGAGCATTGGGAAACATAAAGGGGTGAATCGGACGCGGGCCCCGATGGACACATGGGCATTGCCGGCTGCCTAGCGCACCTCCGTTCTGATTTTTTGTTCACAGCAGGGAGCTTGCAACCCCCACACCTCCCTTGCCGCCCCCTCTGTAAACCCTCCCCTTCCCCACCCCGCCTTCAATGAACATGAGCAGCAGAGCCAGGAGGCCCCACCTACGCCAGAAGCTCCCCCTCCCCCTCCCCCTCCCGCTCCCAGATCTGGCCTCGCTGTCGCTGTCGATATCTGCCTTGTGCAAGGGTAACCTGGGGGGGGGTGGGAGCCTCCCCCTCGTCGAGGAAGTTGCGCTGCTCCCGCCACCTGGCGGCTTGGCAGGGCCCACGGCAGGCTCAGCCGTGGCCCAACGTGGGGCAGCATTGTTCGAATTTGTGTTGCTGAATGCGTTGCGGAAGAGGCTCTTGATTTTCGACTTGGCGCTTTGAGGTGCGGGGGAGGCCGGGCCCAGGCCCGGCACCGAGCCTGGGCCGAGCTTGCTCAGCGAGAGCGCGGGCGGCGCGCTCCTGACGGTGGCGGGCGGCGTCAGGCGCAGCAGCGCGTACGCGTACAGGGAGGCGGCGTCGTCCTGCGAGTGCGCGCGCGCATGTGCAAGAGAGAGAGACAGAAGTACGCATTCCACGGTGCACAACACAAACGGCGCACTTCGCAAAGTGAGCGTGTTATGCCTGCGACCAACCTCGTTCTTCAGCTTCTTTTTGTTCCTTGTTATGCACAGGCGTACACACACACACACGCATGCACACACACACACACACATGCGCTCGCACACGCACACACACACACACACACACACACACACACACACA
>WELA01007774.1:577278-661626 GCA_009602735.1 Mesotaenium endlicherianum
CCTCCCCCCGTCCCCCCCGCCCGACCGCCAGGGGAAGCAACACGGCTGCTACCTAAGTCTGCAACTCCCTGGCCACGAGCGAGAGATCATGACTGGTTTACACATGCAGACACCAGAATCCGTAGCATCGAGATCCCAAGATGGGACAGGCAGAGGGGGACGAGCTCGCACACCTCCGCAATCTGCTTGATGTACTTGTCGGCGCCCGTGCTGAAGTGGGTGCCGCCGCCCGGGAAGCGGATCCTGTCGCCCTCCACCACCATCCAGTTCTGGTCCGACTTCTCCTGGGCCAGGAACGTGTGCGGCACGTTTGCCTTCCACACCTCGTCGCGGCTCTGGGGCCACTCAATGGGAATCTGCAGAGGGGGAGATAGAGGAAAGGAGAGGATTACGAAAAGAGGAAGCCGGAAAGAGAGGGAGAGTGTGGGAGAGCGAGGAAAGGGAGGGAGAGAGGAGAGAGAGGGGGGGGGGGAAGACCTTGATGAAAAACAAGAGACGGGAGCAATAGAGAAACAGAGAAGGAGGGCAAGAAATAAGGAGGTGCACACCAAGAGTCCCCCCTGCTGCGTGGAAAGGCGTGTAGGCCAGCACTCAACCTCGAGGCTTGAGGAGCCTAATTATCTGCCGCGAGAGGAAGGGGGGGAAGGGGGGGAGGGGGGGGGACACTCGCCGGGAACACCTCGAGAATCACCCGCACTTGACCAAGAAGCACGACCACACACGGGCTCAACCAGCACTCGCATCAAACCAAGGCGAGAGGCTCGTACAAATTAGCTCCCACGCACAAGGAGCCTCACATCACGACGAAGGTAGTACACAAGAGGAATCCATGAATTTCATCCTGACTGAGCAGGCACTTTAGAAGGCAAAACGAGCAGGCAAGAAGAGGGCGCGGGAGAAGGAAGAGCCGTGCGGTGATGGGAGATGAGGTCCACCTTGTAGCCTTCTGGGGGGGGGATGAGGCACTTCATGCGCAGGTCGGAGGTGGGGCAGTGGCGCTCGTAGTGCTCCATGAGAGCCGTCTTCAGCTTCAGCTTCATCTTCTTCTGCATCTTGTGGTCCAGGCAGGGGATGATGTCCGAGTACTGCGAGCCGCAGATCTGAACAATCCAGCGGGCAGCAGCAGCAGCAGCAGGGAAGGGAGGGGAAGAGAAGGAAGAAGAGGGAGGAGGAGGAGGAGGAGGCGGAGAGTCTTAGGGCTGTTACCAGACATCGGAAGCATTGCAGGGAGCGGGGCCAGTGTGGAGCGGGGTTCTGTAGTGTGAACGATGGAGCAACTCGACGTATCATGCAGTAACGCCTCGGAGTGTCAGGGAGGTGCGCGCTCGAGTCTCTCTCTCCCGCGTGCTCTCACTCTCCTGACGTTTTTATTCGCGTCAGCAAGTGCTCGCTCAAAGCTCCTACGCTGCTCTGAGAGAGGGGTTAGGGACGGGCATTCAATCCCCAAATGCTGCTTCGAGTACGCCTCAACACACCTTGTAGTGCACTCTGCCATGGATGTGCCAAACATCGGCTTCTTCTCCAAGAATGACCAAGAGCCACGCAAGCACAGCGCAGCAGCGCCGTTCCGACAGATGAGAGCACCGGGACAGCTCGCACGCACTAAGAGGAAACGTGAGGTGCAGCACAGCGCAAGCAGCACCCCTGTAGCCGCTGGCGCAATCTCAGTTCTTCTGAAGTGCTGCTTCAAGATTCATACAGATCCGCCGGTTGGCTGCAAAGGGTTCTGCATGTGCTGAGTGTGCAATGGCTTCTGTTCAGGCAGCAACAGGAGGAATTTAGTTTTTTATCATACCGGCACGCCCTTGGAGGTGACGGAAATCGTCTTCTTGTCGGCTCCTGCCACGTCGTCCTCGGCGTCATTTCCCCCGGAGGATTCTCCTGCTGCTCCTGCGCCGCCGGCTGCCGCCTTGCTACCCGCCCCCGACTCCTCTACAGGGCTTTGCTCCTCCCCAGGCTCCTCTTCCCCCGCCATGGCTGCTCTCCATGCAGAGCCCCGCAGAGGACTCAGGTCCTCCTCAGGGGCCACTTCGTCGTCTCCAGCGTCCTTCTCTGCCCCGCCCTTCTTCGCAGGGCCCTCTGACTCGCTCTCGGGCTCGAGCTCCGTCGCATCGACGTCCGCTGACTCACCGCCCGATTTGGGGTCGACTGCCTTGGAGCCTGCGGCTCTGTCGGTGAGCTCCCCCTCGCTGTCTCCTGCCTCCTCCTCTTGCGACGCGGATCCAGAAGCCTCCTCCTCGACGCCGTCGTCCTTAGCACCGGCGCGCCTGCACACTCACACGGAATGCAGAGGGGAGGGTCATCTTATGGTCTGCGCAATAGCAACCTCAAGGTTGCAATGATGCATGAGAAAGTTTACGGGAGTGAGCAGGTGCATTGTAGGGGGAGAGGTAGTGAGAGAGATAAGGAGAAGACACCTAAAGGCACCGGAAGTTGCAGAGGCCTCCCTTTGCTCTGTAGAGGAGCGACACCAGGACCAGGCCTGGTGCACTACACGAGCGGAGTGCGACAGCTGTCTGCTAGCATTGGGTGTGCCAATAGAAGGAAATGGGGCGGTTTACAGCCCAAGGCCTGGGCTCCCTGGAACCAAACAGCAAATAACCGAAAGCCAAGCTTTGACTGCAAAAAGCACTGCTCTCCAATCGCAGAACTGGAGTCCAGCAGTACAATTCAGACAGAGGTCATATGATGTCCATACCAGGATACTACTGGAACGATCAGCACAGTATTGCCACAACCAACAGGCGTGTAGGGAGGAGGGCTCTTAATATTAGTAAGTGAAGCTTGTACCTGTCAGCGGTGGTCGAGCTAGCTCCAGTCTTCCCCTCTGCAGCGTCCTCCACACCTCCATCGCCCTCCACCTGTTCCTTGCCTCCCACCTCCTCTTCACCTGCCTCGCCGCTCCCCTCCTCCTTGCCTTCAAGTTCGGAAGCTTCAGAGAGCTTACTAACGCCACTGTCCCCTTCTCCCTTGACGCCATCTTCAGCTTGCTCTTCATTCATCTTGAGCGAGCCTCCCAACTTCTCTTCACCACTCCCAGTGCCTTGCTCCTCTCCCTCTCCCTCCTCACCTGCGGCCGAGTCACCACTGAGAATCGGCCCTGATACCGGGGAATTTGGTTTCTCAGGCAGATTGGTTACCTCCTCTAGGATTGAGCCATCCTCCTTAATCTCGGACGGCTGACTGCCACCGCGGCCTGCTGCATCCCCAAGGTGTGTCTCTTTTCCTGCGTCTAACGCAGAAGACGGGTCTTCCCCAGCCGTTGTGCTCTCGAGATCATCAGCTGCACCAGCAGTTCGCATCGGGTTCACGTTCTGATCTTCGCTCTCCTTGCCAGTTTCTGCAAGATTGGTCCGCTCTGGGCCAACATCTACCCCACGATTCACAAAGTTACTCTCCTCTGACAAACTGCTGTCTTCCTGATCCTGCACCAAATACACGAGATTCCTGTGAGATGGAAACATTCACTAGCCTCTGAAGCTGCACAATAAAGCTTCCCTTTCAGCCCCTTCAGATCCCTAGATGTAAAGCCAGATAGAATGCTGGTCTTAGTTAAAGAGCGAGCAAGAACACAACCTACAATGCACTTTGGTTGGGAGCACATCAAAAGGTGTGAGTACCATTTTAACAGGTGCCATGCGGCTGGCTACCTACAACAAAGCAAAACTTTGCTTGACAACTGGGCTGCACCACAGCTCTTTGGCAGAGCACACCAGGACCAAGTCCGCTAAAGCAAATCTTAGAGACATCTCATGCTTCGCAGACAAGCTTCAGCTTAACATGACGTCAGTACATTATCTCGCTTTTTCTACATGCCAGCTTCCTTTTCAGACCGTACACTTCACCTTGAAAGGTAGTGAGAGAAACTTTACTTGAGAACGAAACTGGTCTTCAGGGGTTTCAAGCGCTTCTCCCATTGAACGAGCTCTGACCCTTGCTCCAAAGACAGTAGCATAATATACAGAGAGGATTGCAAGCATAAGGACAACTAGACACACAGACATTGTAACCCTCCTGCTAGCTGCAAGGGCCTCATTCCGCTTCCTGAAACTAAGGCCCTCCATTTTGCCGCGTCTACGCACACGCGGTTGCCAGAAACGAGACACGGTTCTCGTATATAAACAACTTCCTGACGCCAGGAGGCACGTACTGTTTCCTATTTTAAGCGAGCTGCAAGCGCAAGGGGCACAAAACTCTTGGCCTTGAACTAAACGTATGGAGAAAATGAAGAACCCCGATCACGACATAGCAGATACTTGATCACTACTACTTCATATCTCTACAGCCCGACATAACACGAGACAGAAAGTATAATGTCGCGAGCTCCAGCTGTTTCACGAAGATGGGTACGCTTTAGATGCTGGACATGACGCCCACCAATCTTATGCACGTATCTGTCAAATCCAGCCTGTGAAATCAGAGACCTGCGTTGTGATGAGCAATGAGACCGCTACTTCACTTCGCTGCAGAGACAGTCATGTCAAGTAGGACTCCAACGCTAATGGCTGCAGGCTAACTGTTGCAGACAACTGGTTGCTGAGCCCCTGCTGAGCTTGGCTAAGCAAGACCTACCCAGTGCTATACCGAGAGCTGCCGAGAGCAATTCGGTGCAGCAGGGCGGGAACTTGGGAAAGACGTTTTGGACAAGACAGCTCCACCCGTCGGGCTCCGCTCACCCGTCGATTGAACGGTCACATCCAGCTAACATCGACCGATAATCCCGCCACCAGTATTTCTCCCACCAAATAAACAAAAACAACCTTCAAAAATATTTCATAAATCGAAATTAGTAATGAAGCAGGCCTACTGATCACGAGCTGGAGAAGAAGGTCAATCTATACACGCTTCGCGTGTCGGTTCAAATGACCGAGGTTACAGCAGCATGCAGCAGGCCTGGCGGGGCTAGGCAGGACCAGAGCAGGACCGAGGGCAAAACCGAAGGGAGACGAAGCAAGCTGGATACGAAGCGCTTTTATGAAGTGCTTAAAGTTGCTTCAAGCCGCTTCTGAATACTTCGCAATGCTCAATGGACAAGAGCGTTGAGGTCCCTTTGATGTACACCTGTTGTTTGGTATGGAGGGAATAGCTCTTTTGGAGGGGCGTGACATTGTACAACGCACTATTTTTGATGCACTTTCTTACTCCTCAATTAACAATTTACTCGATGTACACTGCACTTTACATAGAGCCTTCGCTTCACTTCAAGGCTACTTCTTGATATGATGTGAGAAACAATTTAGAGGTCCGTCTCCACTGCTGTCAGCGCAACATAGCAAGAATTGATATTATTTTGGTCAATTTTTCATGCTTACTCAATACCTTTGTTATGAGACACCTGCTGTTAAGTTGTAGACAAATTTCGAGTCATCTTCTAAGCTTATGATTGGAAAAGGGAGCGTAATAACAGCGTATGCTTTGGGACCTTTGCAAGGAAGACAGGACATCTTGACGATATAAATATAAATACAGTGTGACTGTATACAATACAAACAGATTGAGATTCACACTCGTTTATTGCCTAATAACCTCACAAGTAGCTCTGGCTATTGAAAAATACTAGCACGTACTGCTTGTGTGGGGTATATGGATTGCTGGCACTTTATTTCTTTTGCAAGTGTTTTGTGAGCAAATAGCCTTTGAATGCAATAGGATACTGAAGTTTTGAAGAAGCGGGAGCATGTTTGTTGCTTCCATAAATATGTCTCAAAGACATTCTATAATAATCTCACAAACACATGTAAGGTTGATAAATTATTGATGTCCTTTATTATTGTTGTCAAAATAAAGATATGGCTCTTCATCCTGCCAAGCACTGATTTTGGCATCCTAGTCTTGGTGGGTCTCATCGAAAAGCTAAGGGCCAGCAATCATATGAAGTACGTTTCTTCATGTTTCTGCAGTACACTGCCGTGTTAGACAATTAAGTACAATAAACAATGAATTGCCTACATGGAAGTTTTATGTGAGGACTGGATACCTGGCAATAGACACTTCATGACTTCAAATTTTTAACTCTGATCCATATCATCCTGGAATCATGTATGTATGGCGCCAATATTTCCCGACAAATTACGTTGTGCGCAGCTGTCCTAAGTGAAGAGCTACGAGAAACGATCTCACAGAAGCTGATGGACCAATAGACAGAACCTGCCACTTCATTCGTGTGGCAAATGCAGCAGATTCTAGCACTCAATATTTGTTCCTCAGAAATCAGGACGCCTAAGACTCCAACTTGACCTGTGTGTGACTGCCCTGACTCTGCCCGCCGTTTCCTGGCAGCATGGAGGTGATGAAGAAGCTGACCTGTGTGGGACCGCCCTCACTTTGCCCGTTCCGGGCAGCATAGAGGTTATGAAGGTGCCGATGGAGAGCACAGACTTGTGGGACCGCCTGGCGACTAACATAGCTTGCTTTTGCGAGGAGATGACACATGCCGAGTTTGACAGCTGCCCAGGTCAGCACCCCATCGTGCTGATTATGCAACGCCAGGCTGGCGCATGACATGGCGCAGAAGATGCTCGCGCGCAAAATCTACGTCGTTGGATTCTCGTACCCGATACACACGCCACCTAAGCATCAGAGCCCCCCCCCCCTCCCTCACCCCGCAATGACATTTTGCTCCCCATTGGCCATTCTCTCAAGAGACCCGCTGCGGTGCTCTCATGGGGGATGAAGATGTGGCTGTTTTTCTCGGACCTGAGCTCTTTCACACAAACTTTCTTGATTAGTTGTGCTCTTTTTTCCCGCTTTTGATTTCTTGCGCTGTTTTGCAGGGGCGGTGTTTGATTTCAGGTCATTACTTCTCTTCCTTGCGCTATTTCCCTCGTATATTATGCAAAATTTGAACTTTACGGGTGTTCCCTTATCCGTTATTGAAAGTATGTCCGACCTTGGAGTTCGGAGGCCCGGGTCAAGGCAGTTTTTGGATATAATGTTATATTTTGGACTTATCTCTAGGGTTTACCTAGGAGCAAGGGCTCACTTTTCTAGGGGTCAAAATGTTTTAGGGTTGTGGTTGGGGACTTACTCAAGCCCTGCTTCTCTTGCCCTGGCCCTTTGCGTTACTTTGTCTATCAACATCAACGTCGCACACATCAGCCTGCCTCAATCGGCACCTTGCAGGGCGCCCGCCCGAGCTCCGTCGTGGGCGGCGGCGCAAAGCACTCGCGCTCGCCTTGTGCACGTGCGCTCTCCTGGCGCGCTCTTGTCTGTGCACGCAAATGTGCCAGACGCGTGCTGCACGTGCCGACTATCAAGCTCTTCTTTTTGTCTCTGTTGCAAACACTGAGCAAACTATCTGATAGTGTGAAATGAATTGACTTACCAATGAACAATTAACAATTAATAAAATCTCTTTACGTCAACAAGTAATCTTATAGGCTATTTTGATTTACCTAGTGATTAGCAAAAGATTTCACAACTAGCGTCCCAATACTCATAAGTCAAATGCGAGTAAACAAGAATCAGTCATGCCATCAGTAAACTCATACGTAAGCAAAGTTAGAATTTGTATCAGTGGCTTCTCGCCTTAGATTCAGTCCTCTCAGTAAGCAGTACAAGAGAGTTGGCCTTGTTTTTGAATGCCAAACTCGAGAGCATGTCTAACCTATGTACATGGAATGAGTTTACTGTTCAACGGCAAGAGCGATCATCGCCTACTCGGGAGTTCACCATGTCGGTAGGACCTCGGCTAACCAGATCCACATCCATCTCCCATCATCCCGAATTGCCATCCACCCAAGGGTGTCCTCTGGCCATTCATCTAGCATATCACACTTAAATGCATATCTAGGCAAGTCACCGCTACCGAGTACGAGAGTCAGTTGACTGTAAAAGAATGTGTCAGCAAGCTGACCTAAGTTGACTTCAGCCTACTGCCATCGGCTGAGTCATTATACCAAATAATACTAAATGTCCAACGGACTTAATATTAATTAAAATTCAGCTGAGTGAACTGAATTAACTACTATATTCAAATGAATATAATATTCAATAATATATTGATTATTACAAACCTTCCAACTTAACTTGTTGTCGTCTCGACAACACTAACTTTGAACTGTAAGGGTCCATCAGGCAAACAATACTGATCTCCCTACCACCGCCTCTTGCTTCAACACTGCTGCCTAACTGTGAGGATCACTAGTTTCTGCAAGCCGTCACCTCCACCCTCAGCCAACTGCTATTGTGGAATGCAGAGAGACATCCAGGAAGACTGACTGAAGGATGGTTTACAAGCATTAGGGTGATGTTCCTGGAGCCCTGGGATCAGGAGAGTGAGACCTAGACGTGCACCTGTGTAGTGATTTGAGTTATTATATATTAGTATGCATATATTTTAAAATTTTCAAATATATTTGGAGTAGTATTGTGTGGATTCAAGTGTAAATAGGTACTCTAGTGACTTGGTTCATGTCCTTTGAACCTTCTAAGGCATTTTCGAAGTTAGAGGAAAGACCTAGAAGAACTCCACGTGGCAAAAGTCAAATGTGCCATTTTTAGGTCAAAAGGACATGTGTACATTATTCTAGAAAGAGGTGGCAAGTTTTGGGATGTGTTGGGTGCCAACACATCAACATACACCTTCCTAGAAATTACTTATGTAGCAAGTATATAAACAAGAGCTAGAACATAGAAAGACATTGGAGAATCACTCTTGTACTTGCCAAAATCCAGAAATATATTAACTTTCAAGAAGCCATCTCTCTTTCAAGAAGCTACCACTTGTGTTCAAAGATCCTTGTCTTGAATAGATAAAGTATCATACTTCACTAAGTACTTCATCGATCTCTTTCACTACAGTGGTATCGGAGCTAGGCACTTTGGTAGCACAAGAAGATGGCCGATCCTCAAGACCAACAGCAAGCTTTCGAAGGAAGCCCTTCCTCTCCAAGACACCCTCCTCCAGCGCCGATGGGAGAGCCCACTCAAGAAAATCTGCAACAACAAGAAGCACCACAAGGAGGAGCACACCCTCCTCCAGCGTCGATGGGACAGCCTACTCAAGGAAATCTGCAACAACAAGAAGCACCACAAGGAGGAGCACCGTCAAATCCCGTGGCAGCCGCTATAGCAAAGTTGACCCCACCACAAGGAGTTCCCGCAAATGAGTGGGCAGCCTTCCTAATGACCGTCCACAACCAAGTGGGCTTGGCCACCTATGAAGCAACCGTGCAAGCGTCAAGAGAAGCTATGGCTGCCATGGTTGCCCCTATTGCGAGCAATGCTCAAAATCCAGCCCCGGCTCAAGCGCCTCCACAAGAGCCAACGAGAGCAAGGAAACTCATCAAGCCCGGCAAACCCGACACTTTCAACCCTGGGAAAGGTGCCAACCTGAATTTATGGCTCTACCAAGTGGAGACGTACCTCGCATTCCTTGAAGTACCCGAGGAGGACCACCTTCCCTTTGCTGTTACCTTACTTAGAGGAGCAGCAACATCATGGTGGCGTAACTATCAAGCGGCTATATATCAAGCTATGGCGCACCCCATGCTCGGCCAAGAGCCCCCACCATCATATGCAAGATGGGCAGATTTTTGTGAGGCCCTCAAGAAGCAATTCATGCCCATCAATGCGGAGAAGATTGCCCGAGGAAAGCTCCACCATCTCAAGCAAACGACGTCCGTTCAAGAGTATACATCCAGATTTCACGCCCTCACTCTTGAGATCCCCAACATGTCTCTCGAGGAGAAGATTGACCGCTACATCTTTGGCCTCAAACCCAAGGTGGCAAAGGAAGTGGAGTTACGCGACTTGACGGACTTCTCAAAGATCATTGAAGTGGCCCAAAAGGTGGATACCTTGGATTTCAAGCACTCCGTGCCTCCATCTTCACGGGTTCCGGCGACGCGGGTGTACGCAGCCCCTTCCACATCCGAATCTGGACCCACACCCATGGAAATCGGAGTTATTAAAAGGGACCCCGCGGCTGCCCGGAAGAGTGGAAGACCCTCCAATGACACTTATGATGCAAGAAACCAGCAAGGAGTGAAAGCAAGACTCTCCCCGGCTGAAAAAGAAGCTCTCATGACGGCTGGACTATGCTTTTATTGCAAGGAAAAGGGCCATCGTGCACTCTCATGCCCCAAAAAGTTGTCAAAAAACGGACAGCGCCGGTAGGCCAGGAGCCTACCACCCCAAGACCCACTTCACGAGAAGACAACAAGCCAAGTGAGGTGGAGACCCCCGTTGAAGACGACGTTCCAGCCCCAATGAGTTTGAGAGGTTACCTTGGAGGAGAGAAGGTCCACATCTTGGTGGATAGCGGAGCTCAAGGCAACTTCATTGCTGCAGATTTTGCCACCAAGCACGGTATTACTATGCGAACTCTTGACCACGACGAGGAGATTATGATGCCCGATGGATTCTCCTATACTACCCCTTCCAAGAAGACGTACCCCTTGGCACTCTCTATCAAGTCCTTCAAGGATAGAGTAGTGTTCTCCCCCATGCAATTGGGCAAGTACGACGTCATCCTAGGGACGCCTTGGTTGACCAAGCACAACCCCCAAGTTGATTGGAGGACCGGTACTATCAAGATCAAGAATGACATCACTTCAAGAATCTGTATTTTGCGCGCAATCCAGAATATCCAGACCCAAGACATCGAGAAGCCGACACACGAGATACTATTGTCCGCCCTCCAACTCAAGAGACTTGTGAGGAAGGGACACGAGCTTCTTTTGGTCTTGATCACGCCGAAAGACATCGAGAAAGACATCGAGAGTCAAGAAGGCAGCCCCATTCCCCAGGAGATACAAGAAGTCTTAGAGGACTACAAAGATGTATTCTCCTCGGAATTGCCCAAGGGCTTACCCCCCAAGAGATTCGTAGACCACAAGATAGAGTTGGAGCCCGGAAGCAAGCCCATCTCTCGGCCTACGTTCAAAATGTCATACACGGAGCTAGACGAAGTCAAGAAGCAAATCAAGGAGCTACTGGAGCATGGCTTCATTCGACCTAGCAAGTCGCCATTTGGAGCCCCGGTGCTATTTGTCAAGAAGAAAGATGGTACCTTGAGGATGTGTGTGGACTATCGCGCCCTCAACAAGATCACCATCAAGAATCGATACCCGCTGCCGCGCATGGATGAGCTCATGGACCGGCTGGTTGGAGCCAAGTACTTCACGAAGATTGACTTACGGAGCGGCTACCACCAGATTCGCATCGCAGAACCGGACATAGAGAAGACGGCATTCAGGACAAGATATGGACATTTTGAGTTCATGGTCCTGCCATTTGGACTCACCAACGCGCCAGCAACTTTCATGACTATGATGAACACCATATTTCAGCCCATGTTGGACAGATTTGTGGTGGTATTCATCGATGACATCCTTATCTACAGCAAGACCCTTGAAGAGCATGCGAGACACTTGAAAGAAGTCCTTGAAGTATTGAAGCAAAACAAGCTGTTTGCGAAGGAGTCAAAATGCGAGTTTGCCAAACAAGAAGTGGAGTTCCTAGGTCTCCACGTGACTGCTGATGGCATCAAGATAGACCCCAAGAAGACCACGGTGGTGGAGGAATGGCCAACCCCCACGACCAAGAAAGAACTCCAGTCATTCTTGGGATTTGCCAATTGGTACAGAAAATTCATCCAAGGCTTCTCGCACATAGCAGCCCCCCTGACAGATCTACTCAAGAAGGACAGGCTATATACATGGACCGAGAAAGAGGAAGAGGCATTTCAAGAGTTAAAGCGAAGATTGACCACATCCCCGGTGCTCACACTCCCAAGTCCAAACCCAGATTGGCCCTTCCACGTCATCACCGATGCATCTTCCTATGCAATAGGAGCAATCCTGCTTCAAGACCAAGGCAAGGGACTGCAGCCCATCGCCTACGAGTCAAGGAAGCTAAATCCAGCCGAGCAAAATTATACAACCACGGAGCGAGAGGCATTGGCGATTGTACATGCCTTGAAGGTTTGGCGCTGCTACGTTGAAGGACGCAAAGTACTGGTCACCACGGACCACGAGGCGTTAAAGCACCTCCAGACGCAGCCGTATCTCTCAAGGAGACAAGCAAGATGGAGCGGATACTTGCAACAATACAACATCACGATTCAGTACCAGCCCGGCAAGACAAACCCGGCTGACCCCCTCTCAAGACTGCAATTAAATGCAGTGATGGTATCCCTGAAGACAGATCTGGAAGCTCGATTTTCAGCCGCCTATGAAAGAGACCCTTACTACAAGAACGGAGAAGCAGCCTTGGACCCATGCAAGAAGCAAGAAGGCAATTATTGGGTGAGGCAAGATACGGGCCAGAGATGTGTTCCTAATGACTTAGACCTCCGGCTCTTGCTTCTACGAGAAGCACACGACAACCCTCTTGGAGGACACTTTGGAATCCTAAGGACCACGGGCGTTCTAGCTAGGACTTATTGTTGGCCAGGCATGTCTAAGCAAGTCAAGGAGTACTGCAGGAGCTGTGACACATGCCAAAGAATCAAGCCATCATCGCAAAAGGCGGGAGGACTCCTCCAACCACTACCAATCCCCGAAAGACAATGGACGGACATCTCAATGGACCTTATCGTGGACTTGCCCGTGACACCTCGAGGCCATAATGCAATACTCACGGTGGTGGACAGACTTACCAAGATGGCTCATTTTATTCCCACGACGACTAAGGCTACAGCACCACAACTTGCAAGACTCATCTTTGACAACATCTTCCGACTCCACGGACTACCATCAAGAATTGTGTCAGATAGAGACCCAAGATTCACAAGCCATTTCTGGAAAAATCTCTTCAAGAACTTGGGTACATCACTGGATATGTCTATCGCCTACCACCCACAATCAAATGGGCAAACCGAGCGTATCAATCGTACCCTAAAGACCTCTCTAAAGGCCTACGTGTCTACTCTGGAGCACGATTGGGACATGTACTTGACCCCCCTAGAGTTTGCCTACAACAACACAACGCAAGCCTCTACCCAAGAGTCCCCATTCTTCCTCAACTATGGCTTCCATCCAACCACGCCGCTGAGCTTCACGGTTGGCCATGATGAAGTACTTGCAGCCACAGATTTTTTGGAGACATTAGAAGCAGCCCTTGCAGCAGCCAAGAAAGCTCTACAACACGCACAAGATGCTCAAGCAAGAATGGCAAACAGGTCCAGAAGAGAAATTACGTACAGAGCGGGTGACAACGTGTTACTATCATCCAAGAATATTTCCCCGAACAACAGGCCTGGTGGCAGCAAGTTCTCTCCCAAGTATTTGGGACCCTTCAAGATTATCCAGCAAGTCAACCCCGTTGCTTTCAAGCTAGAACTTCCCCAGACTATGCACATCGACCCCGTATTCCACGCTTCCCTCTTCAAGCCATATGTGCAACCCGACAACAAGTTCCCAGGACATGTGACAACCCCACCAGCCCCAACAATAGTGGATGATCATTTGGAGTACGAAGTGGAAGACATAGTGGCTATGAGAAATTTCAGGAGACAGCAGCAATACTTCATCAAGTGGAAAGGATATCCAGAGTCGGAGAATAGTTGGGTGGCGGCGCACTACCTTGACAAAGTTCAGAGAAAGTTGAAGCGCTTCCATACCGCCAACCCCCATCTTGGACCAGCCCCAAGTCTCTCTACTAGAAGCCCGAAGACTTCAGGGAGGCAGCCTGCCACCATCAAGAAGCAGCAGAAGACCCCTTGGAGGCAGCCTGCAAGAACAAGAAAGAGGAATAATTGACATTAGACACTCTTCTCTTCTCACAGTTTCTGGACAAAAAACTAAAACTGCTACTGGTGATAGGTCTTTGCTGAATAAATTCTGAAAATTTATCTGGCTGTAGTCCATGAGTAGCCGGTCATTTACAGTCCAAGTTTGCTCAATTTGGAGCACTGGTGAGAGAGATATGATGCTCTAAGTAGAAGGGGGTCAGGCTGCTGGCATTGTTAGGGCAGAATATGCCTTCTCACATTGTGCCCTTCCCTGAACTTGGAATGCTTTGAAACTCAAGACTCTGGTAGAACATCGTACAGCGCCCAGTTTGAGACTTAGTTTGCAGAATTTGGAGAAGCATAGAAGGACTTATGATTCTCAGAATTTTTTACACAGATTTGGAGGAGTGCCTACTCTCTCAGCTCTCAACGACACTCCAAAAGTTAGAATGCTCTCAAAATTGGTGACCCGGTAGAGTTCTCTGACGCAGTCCGTCCGGCACTCAAATTTTTAGATTTGGAATAGTTCTGTGGACGCTATGAATTTTTGAATTAGTGGCAGATTCTGGGCCAACTTGTACAATTTTCTTTATCATCAAGGAGTAGGCTAGCCAATAAGGTCACACCACCCACGACCTTGCCTAGTCTACCTTACATGTGTAGCACCTGACTTGGCGCCTTGGACTAATCCCCTTTACATGTGTGGCATCTGACTTGAAGATGTGGACTAGTCTGCTCCACATGTGTAAGACCTGACTTGACGCGCCGAGACGTCGCTTTTTCTGGCGGGGGGGTAATGTAGTGATTTGAGTTATTATATATTAGTTTGCATATATTTGAATATTTTCAAATATATTTGGAGTAGTATTGTGTGGATTCAAGTGTGAATAGGTACTCTAGTGACTTGGTTCATGTCCTTTGAACCTTCTAAGGCATTTTCAAAGTTAGAGGAAAGACCTAGAAAAACTCCACGTGGCAAAAGTCAAATGTGCCATTTTTAGGTTAAAAGGACATGTGTACATTATTCTAGAAAGAGATGGCAAGTTTTGGGATGTGTTGGGTGCCAACACATCAACAAACACCTTCCTAGAAATTCCTTATTTAGCAAGTACATAAACAAGAGCTAGAACATAGAAAGACATTCCAGAATCACTCTTGTACTTGCTAAAATCCAGAAATATATTAACTTTCAAGAAGCCATCTCTCTTTCAAGAAGCTACCACTTGTGTTCAAAGACCCTTGTCTTGAATAGATAAAGTATTATATTTCACTAAGTACTTCATCTATCTGTTTCACTACAACCTGGATCCCATGGACTGTCCTCTACCCCTGTCAGCTGGCCTCCAAAACACCCCTGCTTCCACTAAGGAAGGACCCCTGGGGGACTGCAACAAAACTCCTGTTCTTTCCTTAGCATCCTGTGTGCTGACCCTCACATAAATAGGGAGTCACATAGGATGTTGGCACACATTGGCAAGAGGAACATTGCCATGGTTGGAGGGGGTTGCTGCCACTCCCCTGGCCACTTTTCGGGCTGCCCTCCTGGCTATCCTGTCATCAGGAAACCGACGTGTAGGTCAACTGCCCAGAACAGTATGCTCCTCCTCCTCGGAAACTTGAGTTTGAGGGCTATATGGTCTGTGTGGAGGTGAAGTGGGCTCCACTATTGGTGTCACCACCCATCCACCTCGCCTCCCTAGAGATGGTACCTTCTCAGCTATCTCTTGTGCCTGTGCTCTTCCAGGAGTGGAGTGTAACTATCCGCCGCGTGGCCGGATGCGGCGGGTGCGACCAAAAGTGTTGGTTTAAATTGTATAAGTACAATTGGCGCGCGATCTAAGTACCTCAAATTACCTTTTTGTTCGTATTGCTACATGAAGGCTTCTCCTAGTATCTGTTCCTGTTCCTATTCTTGTTCCTCCTCCTCTTCATCCTCCTCCTCTAGGAGGGTTGGGGTGGCATCCGCCATGTCATCTAACTCCTTAGCAGTTCTAGAGTAGTCAAATCATTGCCCCCTTTTAGATTTCTTTGAGAGTTGCTGAGCCCTCAACTTGCTGAGCCCTCAACTTGCTGAGCTCTATTTGCCCTTCATTCTTTGTCCATTTGACAAAGGCATGCTTGCCCTTAGAGAAATAATCTCGCCCCCGCTTCCTGTACTTCTTCATCCGGGGGCTCATGTTGGAGAGACAATGGTCAAGCTTGGGATCCCAAGGGGCAATATGAGGAGGTAGGATGAGGAATCTATCCAAATCATAATGGAAATTGTTGGGGTGGGCTGGCTCGCACTCCTGCTTCTCGTTCGTGATGGTCATCCATCTCCAGTCTGTGGGGTGTTGGTAGTATCGCTGTCCATGCTCGATCTTGATCAGTGCGCAATGGAACGAGTGGGAGGCAAACATCTGATGGCCTGTCTCCCTGGCCAAATACACTCTGAAATCGGTTTGGCAAAAAACAGAAATTAACTTCCAAAAAGGCCCCAGGAATTGGATCTACGCCCATCTTCGCCAAGGCGTAGATGGATTCTTCTACGCTACGTGAGGAGAATGGAGACCATGATCTCCAAAACAGCAGGCAAAAATGGTATATCTACTCCGAGAGGCGAAGATTGTGACCGGAAACGTTTCTTTGCCTACAAACGAAGGAAGATTTCTTCAGTTTGAAGACGCATAAAACTTCTTCGCCTCATGCAAAGTTCACCACGCAATTTTGGGCTAAGTATGACAACCATAACCAAACCAAGGATTGAAATGGCCGCGGACGCTAACCTCTGATTGGTCGCAGTTAAGCTCAAGTGTGCCCATAACGTTAACGCTCCTCTGCACAACTTCTTTTTCCGGTTCTTCCTCCTCATCTTTTCGCAAGTACACACCCTCACAAAATTCATGGAGTATCTTAGACTCTTCGCAAAAGTGTTCTCTCACAAAATACTCTAATAACCTTTGTTTACGCTTGTCATAGACGAAGTACACTTCGTACACACAGCCCTCCTTTTTCCCCACCACCCGCTTCTTCACCACCCCCTCTATCAACACCTCGTCCCAATAAGCATCAAACTTCTCTTTCGCCCATGCAATACCGAAGTGAGCAGCGAGAACCAAAAATTTAGCATCTAAAAGTGCGTCTAACGAACATTCAGAGGCATCCATGGCGGACGAAAGCTTGCAAAGAAGAAGGCTGTTAGTCTTCTTTTTGGTTCGTTTTCTTCATCGAAACTAAAATCAGCACCGTACGATAATGTCAACAATTTGTACGCGTTTTGTTGCTTGTACCTGCAGATTTGATTGTGGACACTTGGCGATATAGCCCATCGTCTAAGACTAATTTTGATTTAAAAAAAGAAGTATTAAGAAAGATATAGAGGTCGCAAGGGGAGCAAGTAGATGCATCAGAATTTGTGAGTTGCATCATATTCATGACGCTCCGTGCCATCTAGCGTTAATCATGTTTCATCCTACCATCTGTGGTCCGTTTTGAAATGACTTCCAAACGGGTGAAAAGAAAAAATTATCTCCCGCTCCTCGTGGGTACGCCCTTCGGGGTAAGCTCCAGGGGGTTTGAACCTAACGGGTTCTAGCCTCTGTGAGGCTGGCGGGTTTGTAAGATGGCCTTTCCTAGGCACTTCCCAGTACGAATCCACTCCCACATGCTTAACATTTGCACATGCAATTTGTATTGTCACGTGTTATCCAGATTTTGGGTCGGTTGAAGCGTGCTGGCGCGGCTAGGACCGCCAATCAACACAAAGTCAAAATTGGATTTAGCTTGTCAGACTGCCGACAGCAAGAACGACTTTCAATATCAAAAGTCAATATTGCCGGTGGCGAGAACAACTTTTGTTTGAGAAGTCAATAGTTTCTCGCTTGCGGAAACGGTCGGCAACATTTGACTTTTGGATTTTTGTGCTTTGAGTCAAATGTTCTCATTGGCCAGTTATGTCGTCGATGCATGTAGTTGATTGGTCAATCAAAGCGGAGATGTATCGTCTACGTCTTTTTTCGCTTTCAAGCGAAGAAACATCTATGTTCAGAAGCGGGGGATTCCGTTGAAGTGCATCTACGTTTACTATTTCTCCTTATTACAAAAAAACGTAAATTGGGTAGTTCTACGCCTCTCAATTTGGGTTTGGAGATCAAAAATCTCCTAGTAACCGATTTCAAAGTGTATTCTTAGCAGCTTCTCTCCACCTCATTGTAGAAAGGACTCAGCATGTAATAGTGCTTGACATCCTTGAAGCTGTCTGCCTCCATAGACACCATCCTGATGACCCTGTGACTGCCTGCTATGCCAGGCACCTGGACTGTGGTAGAATTCCCATCCAGAGCCAGAACTACTGCCTCTTTTTCTGTGTATCCCACCATGTTGGCATAATCTTCGTTGAGGACCAGGTTGTGCTGGTCTCAATATACTTATCTAGGGCCCCTTTTCCTTCCTTCTAGAGCACTTTTTGTCGAGTGTCCTTGTTGATCTCGTGAGCGACCAGTGAAGCTGCTTTAAGATTATCAAAATTCTGGCCCACCTCAATAACCCTGTAAGTGGCCCACTCCTGCCTCCTGGCCTCCTCAGCCTTTCTTAACTTCTCTTCCTCCACTTTCCTGAGTCTTTTTTCTTCAGCAGCATCCTCCTGTTCTTTCCTCATTCTGGCCTCGTCGACTTTGTCTTGTTCCTTCTTCCTCTGCTCTCCCTATTGTTGACAAGCTCGTTCTTCCTCTCTTCTTAAGAGGGATGTCTGGGAAATCTTCTGGCGATGGCGTTCCAGCTCCTTCTGAGCCAGTTCGGCCTTGCGCTTCCTGTCTTCCTTCTGGTTGGTAGGCATCCTGCTCACACACACACACATGTGTTTTAGTGTAATTTGGGGCATAAGTGTATCGAGTAGAGCATGGAGTAAGCGCAATAACCAAAATGTTCCCAAGTATACAACCCACACACACCGGAGGTTACCTGAGTGAAGTTGTGAGTGTAAAGGAGTAGCGATGCAAAATGTGAAGTGAGTAGTGAGGGCAGTCAAGTGTGCAAAATTCCCTATGTAAATTCAAGTTTTGCTCGTCTAGGATCTGTCACACTCCCTCCAACTTAAGAGCGAAGTGGACTGCTTATCATTAACTGTCACTTTCGCGTCGCTTTCTCCTCCATGTAAATGGAGAAAGGACCTCCTGTCATCGTCCCCCGTCAACTGAAATGACAACTAGGGTGATTTGCCAGCAACCCGAAGATAGATTCTATTCAACACCCCTTTGGCATTGATGTCGTGCGTTAAGAGATTGGGTGCGCCTTGTCGGCATAAGCAACACACAATAGACAAGCAGGCTTTGCTGCAATGAAGCCTATAATACAAATGGCTATATAGCCAAAAAGGGAGTCAAGCGTCACATGTTTTAATTCCCCCCCCAGCTCTCAGCCTCCAGCTGATGGGCTGTGTGCGCTGCCTAAGGCTAGCTCAGTGCAGTCTCTGCAGAACCAGTCTTCAACTGGCACGCGGGCCAGCGGTGGGTCGAGGCAGCCGGTGTGGAAGCCGAGGTTGCAGCTGTCGCAAAGCAGCATCTTGGCCTCCTGGCCAGTGCTGTGACAGATCTGGCACGCCCAGTCCTTGGGCGGCCGCGCGTCACGGGGACGGACCTACAAGTCCAGGTTAGGAGGGTGGCACGGCCCACAGTTCTTCGTGTGGTCCTTGTGAAGACGGCCATCTGCGCCTTCCAGCTCCAGGACGCCTGACGCCAAGGCACGCTTGACGCGCAGGATGACCGGCGAGCTGCTAGTGTCGAGGGTGTTCTTCGTCTGGCGTCGCAGGTACACGAAGTCACCTGCGGAAAACTGCAACACCCGCGGATGATAGGCTCCTCCACGAGTCATGGCGTACCTCAGTGTGTCGTGCGATGCTGAGGTTATCCATGGCCATGGGCATCAAGCGCCGAAAGAGCTGAGCACGTTGCCCGATAAGAGCACTCCATGTCTCGGGACTGTCCAAGTCCAAGACGTTCTCGGCCACAGTTTTGGCTGCTGCAGGCAGGATGGGTTGTCGGCCGTAGAGAAGGAAGTAGGGAGAGAGCGAGGCCAGGGAGGCCTGCTTACTAAACCTGTACCCCATCGCCAGCCAAGGGAGGGCGTCGTCCCAGTGGGTACGGTCGTGGGCAAGGCAGTACTTCCGCAATCCTAGCTTGACGGTCTGCACCATGCGCTCGGCGAGGCCGTCAGCCTGAGGATGATCGCGGGAGGTGGTTCGGTGGTCGATCATAGAGCGCTCCAGCAGCTTCTGAAAGCTGCCCTGGAACTCCTTGCCCTGGTCGGTCAGCACCTCAGCGCAGCCGCCAAAACGGCTAAGGACCTGATTGAGGAAGGCCTGAGCGATCCCCTCACTGGCCTTGCTGGGCAAGGGCACGAGCTCGATCCACTTGGACATGTGCTCAATCATCACCAAGACGTAGAGGTTGCCCTGGCGAGACTTGGGCAGCTCTCCAGCCAAGTCAAGCGACCACCTGTAGAACAGCCCCTGAATAGGAAGGGGGCTGAGGGCAACGGTGCGCGCTGTGAAGCTCGAGCGCACACGGTCGCAGAGAGTGCAACTGCTGACGACAGCGGCGACGACCTTAGTCATGCCGTGCAACCAGTACTCGGCCTAAAGAAGACTGAGGGTGCGCTTGACACCGAAGTGCCCGAGGGACTTGTGCACTCGGCGCACCAGCTGACTGCGTATGGCAGGCTTGGGGACCACCAGGACGGAGCCGTCCGCCATCACGCGCCGCACGCGCCCCTTCATGAAAATGAAGTCGCGGCTGCGTCTGAGGATGCGGTCGCGCTCGCGTGCGTTGACATCGGGTGCCAAATCCTTGGCCGTGACGTACTGCAGCACTAGGGCGTTGTCCCACACGTCCTCGGGACCGCGCTGCCAGCTGTCCTGGTCCTCTGCCGCTGCCAAGGCCAATCGCCGAGTGGTGACGGTGACCATGTCCAGGCTAGTGAGCCTTGCGGGCCGCACATCGCCGTCCACGGTGAAGGCCAGGAAGGCCGCCGCGTGCCAAGCCACCGGCTCATCCTCATCGTGGCGGGCCACAATGAGATCCCTCGAGGAGGGCAGCGGGTTACGGCTGAGACCGTCAGTGTCCAGGTTGGTCGAGCCTGGACGGTGGTGCACGTCGAAGGTGTACTCCTGCAAGATAAGCGCCCACCGTGCGTACTTGCCGATCAAGCGCTCTGACGTCATGAGCCACTTAAGTGGCTGATGGTCGGTGACCAGGCGGAAGCGCGTGCCGTAGAGGTAGTGCTTGAAGTGCACGATCGCCCTGAACGCTGCCAGGCACTCCCCCTCGTAAGAGCCGTAGTTGCCTTCCGCGCGATTGTTGCTGCGGCTGGCGTAGGCCACCACATGCTCGAAGCCGTCATGCTCCTGCACCAGCACAGCGCCCAGCCCTGCCAGCGACCAGTCGGTGTGGAGGATGAAGGGCTTCGCGTAGTCAGGACGCCGAAGCACAGGAGCGCTCATCCGCAGCTCCTTGAGCTTATCGAATGCCGCCTGCTGCTCTGGTCCCCACACGTAGGCAACGCCCTTGCGGAGCAAGTTGTTGAGCGGCTTGGCTAGCTCGCTGAACCTTGGCACGAAGCGGCGGTAGTAGTTGGCGATGCCGAGGAAGGCCCGCAGCTGCGAGAGATCTGTAGGAGGTGGGATGCCTGTGATGGCCGAGATCTTTGCCAGCTGGGGTGCCAAGCCGCTGGAGGAGAGCAGGTGGCCAAGGTACTCCACCTCGCGGGTCCCAAAAGTGCACTTGCCTGGATGGCACTTGAGCCCAGCGGCCTCCAAGCGGTCCAGGACNAAGCGATCCAGGACGGCAGCGATGTGCACCACGTGCTCCTCAAACGTCTGACTGAAGACGAGCACGTCATCGATGTAGCATCGGGCAAAGGACAGCCCGACCAGCTCCTTATCCATCACCCTCTCAAAGGTAACTGGCGCGTTCTTCAACCCGAACGGCATCACCACCCACTCGTAGAGTCGCTGTGCTCCCCAGAACGCCGTCTTGTGCTGGTCCTCCTCGGCGATGGGAATCTGGTTGAAGCCCTGACGCAGATCCAGCACTGAGAACCAAGTGCACGTGCCAATGTCGTCAAAGATCTCGTCAGGCGTCGGCATAGGATATTTGTCCTGCTCGGTGACCTCGTTCAGCCTACGATAGTCACCGCACATCCTCTTCTCGGACCAGTTGCCCGAGGCATCCTTCTTGGCTGGCATGACCGTGGGTGCGGCATAGCAAGAGGAGGACTCCCGAATGAGCCGGCTGTCCTCCAGCTTGCCTGTCTGCGCGCTGATCAAGCCATTCTCGAAGTGGCTGTAGCTATAACGCTTCAGGAAAATGGGCTCCTGCGACGTGAGAGTAATCCGCATAGGGTCCCCCCTATAGCGCCCGAGATCGTGCATGCCGCTGGCAAAGCTGGTGCTGCGCCTCCCGTCCAGCAGTGCCGTCAACTGTGCAGCCTGCGCCTTGGTGAGTGTCCCCCCCAGCTTCCATGTCGGTGGAGCTGGAGGCGTTGCCTGGCCTGCAACTGGAGTCTCTTGTCTTGCCGCTGGGGTAGACTGTGGTGCTGCAGGTGTCCCCTGCCCTGCAGCGGTTGGTGCTCGGCCTGCCGCGGGTACCTGCACTGTGGCAGCTGCGGCCAGCTGCCTGGCACCGTCTGCCTGCGAGCGAGGAAAAAGAAAAGGTGACTAGGACTCCCTAGGTCGCTCTAAGGACTCCTCTCTCCGCCGGCCCCCCCCCAGCAAACCAGAGTCCTCCCCGCGCGGCGGTGGGGAGGGGGGACGGGTGCGCGCTGGCGGTGCAGGCCCTGCGCGCTGAGGATGCCACGTCGTGCCTGGCGAGGTCTGATCGTCATCGTTAATGGAGTCATCGTCCATATCATCGGCAGGCCAAGGTAGCTCGGGATGCCGGGCTGCGGCGTAGAGAGGCGCCAAGGCCTGCGTCTGCAGCAGAATCCACGTGAGGACGTTGGCGTCAATCGCCTGCCCCAAGAGGCAAATGCGGTTCACCTTAGTGGGACCGCCCACCTGCGTGAGATGCGGCGGGAAGCCCATGGCACGCTCCATCTTCGCAGGACGCGGCCTGTCAAACATGCCAGTCTCCAGGTCGATGACCATCCCGCGCTGATCTCCAACGAAGGCGTCGATGTCGTAGCGGCTGACAAAAGTCGGTAGCGCCCGTGTGACGTCATGCAGGACCTCACACTGCGCCATGGAGGGATGTGGTAGTGCAGTCACGCGCTGGGCCAGGCGAGGGGCATCGAGGATGGAGTCGACGATGCGTGGGTGACGTGGATGTGCGGCGGCCAGCGCCTCGAGAGTACCTGGCATCGCCAGGTTCGTGAAGTATGCGCGGACGCGGTGCGCAAAGGAACCAATCTGGGCAGCGTCAATGAAGCCCTGGCACTCCCAACCGGCGATGACGAGGTCAATGGGCCCAAGTCGGGTGACATGCTCGACGGTGATGTCGCGGATGTCCATGGGCCAGTCTGTCTGAGCGCGGCGGAATGCGTGCTCGGGAAGGAGGTCAGGGAACCGCTTGTGGCCCAACGCCATCTGCCGACGGGCCACCTGCTGGGCCTCAAGATCGGGATCGACGTAGACGTAGCGTCGCACCGGGATGCCGGCCTGTAAGGTCGCGAGTAACCTGGTGGCGATGCCGGCGAAGAGCTCGACGAGGACGATGCCGCCAGGCCGCTCGTCTAGAGCGTCTGCGCAGAGAGGAGTCGGAAGTGGGCGACACCCCATTGCAGGGGTGCCGGGCTGAGCGGGCGGCGAGAAGGTACGCGCGGCGCTGTGCTGATGTGGCGCCATGCGGAGGGCGGCCACAGCACGGTCTGCGTAGGCACGCGTAAGGCTGGGGATGCGGTAAGTGAGCGGCTGCGGACGCTCCTCCCGTGCGTGGTCCTGGTAGGTGCGCCATCGCAGGCGCGCATCCTGCAGGGCAGTAAGAGAGACAGCGCGGGCCTGACGTCGGGCCGAGGCCACGCACAGCTGCTGCCACGTGTCGCGCTGGGCGCGGTCCGTTTGGTGCGAGGCCGCGTGGGCCAGCTGGTCGAGAACGGGGCGCGGAGTCAAGTAGGGGTGCGGGTCAAAGTAGGCCCGCTGGCGTGCGCGCATGTCTGCAGAGGGGACTGTGCAGACGGAGCGCTCGGAGCTTTCGACCTCCTGCGGGGATCAAACCAGCCGGCAAGGGGCCAACTGGACTCGCGGTCGGGGCTGCACTCGTGGGACGGGCGCGTCTCGGGGCTGTCGGAGATTAGCCATGAGCCGTGTGCGTGCGGCGGCCGTAAATGGGTGACAACTGGGCGGCCTGCTGTTGGTGCGGGCCGCCTTGGGAGGAGGTGACCCGGAGGGACCGTCGCCAGCGATGTGGCTGCGAGGGACGCTGGCGCGCGGAGCTGTAGGGGCCAGCATCACAAAATGCGCCTCGGAAGAAGACTGAGCGTCGTTGCCAGCTGAGCTGGGCCAGAAGGGCGGAGTGCGGCGTCGGTCTCGAGTGTCGCCGTATGGCGGCGTGTCCCCGCGGACCCGCGTGTCGGCGTAAGGAGGTGTGCGGTCCCTGTCATCGTAGGGCGGCGTGACGGAGCGGGCGCGCGTCTCGCGGAGGGGTGTCACCTCGCGCATCTCACAAAGGGGTGTGAGCGATCGGGAGCGGCTCGTCTCGCGGAGAGGAGTGGTCTCTCGAGCGGGCCCGATGGTCGGCCAAGTGCGATGTGCGCAGGTCAGATGAGCGCAGATCGACGGGGTCGCGCGGTGTGGCTCGCGGACGCTGAGCCTGGGCGCTGGCTGCTGTATGGAGTGTAGGCCAGCGCTAGAGGAGGCCGCGGCAGCATGGCTCGTTGCAAACAAATGCGCGATGCGGCAACACTCGTGGCTCGTGGAGCAGTCGTGTGACACTGGTCGGCTGGGTCCAGCGGCGTCGGTGCGAGCCCTGCTGGGCCAGTCGTGAGTCATGGGCTGGCTGGGTGTGCTGAAGCCGGGCGGACCAGTAGGTGTGCGTTGCTTGCGTGCCGTAGGCGCAGCTGGCGGGGGCTCCTCGGGTGGCGCCGCGCTGAGGACCTCGACGGAAGCCTCTGGCAGTCGTTCCCAGTGCGTCTCCTCCTCACTCTTGAGGGACTAGTTGTCGGATCTGCCAGGATAAGCTGCCTGCCGCATGGCCTCGTCTTTGGATGGCGTGGGGCGAGGCCAGGTCTTGCCGGTCTGATGCGAGGTGTCGTGAGGGGGCGGCTGAAAGTCCATACTGTACTGAATGGCCACGCCAACAGGCACGTCGTGGCGGACGCAGACGTCGGTCCTCGCGGGCGGCTCGCCGCGAGAGGCCGACACCCCTTGATGAGTCGTAGACGCTGCGACCGCACCGCGAGCAAGGGCGGCGGCAGCGATGGCTGTGCTGGCCTTGGCGAGGGCCTTGGTGGCATCGTCCGCCATCTGCCGCATCATCGCGCTGTGGGCAGTGCAGATGCGGATCTGCTCCCTGGCCTGGGCTGCCAAGACATCCGCCTGCTGCTGCGGCGTGAGATGGAGCTCGGCACTAGGTAGGTCTGGCTCCTCGTCCTGTGACTCGAGCAGGTCCACCCCCACAGAGATCTCCTTGTCCATGGGCCTGTCCTTATCGGTCTTGACCACTGGCCGGCCATCATCCAGCCCCATGAAGCCATAAAGAGCGGACACTGCTGGACGGCGATCAACAATGTCAAGGGGCAAGGATGCGGTGCGCGTCCCCACTGTCCTCCAGTCGGGACGATAGAAGACGCGCTCTGCCCAGTTGTCGACCGCGGCGCCAATGGGAAAGAGCACGTCCTGCCCTAGGAGCACATCGAAGGACTCGGAAGGAGTGACGTGTGCGTGCCGGTGGATGGTTGTCTCATCTGCCGTGCCTGGGCGCAGAGTGAACAGTAGCGCCAACCTCGTGCGGCCGGCGACGGTCTCGGACGTGCCGGCGGCGGTGTTAATACGCGTCGGAGAGTCCTCCAAGTCAGCGGAAGAGAGTCCCAGCTGACGGAAGTAGCGGAGGCTGATGAGAACCCGCTGCGCTCCTGTGTCGAACATGATGCGCTGCGGCGCCTGGGTGTTGACGAGCACGATCCCCTGCAAATTATCCAAAAACGCGGCGTTAGAAGTGCTGATCATCCTGCGCTCATGCGCAGGGCGCGCGGGTGTGGATCGCACCGCGGTGGCGGCATCGGCCGTCGGCCTCCTTGCGGCGGTGCGCAGCGTGGCTCTGCGTGACTGGAGCATCAGCTGAGCGGCCTGCCTCGTTGCCTCCATGGAGACGCCGAGCTCTGCGAAGGAGACCGCCGGCATGCGGTGCAGCGCCAGAGAGATGACCTCCGCGCTGAGCTGTACCGTCGTCATAGGTGAAGCGAGCGCATGTGGCGTCGGCTCAGCTGAGGTCGTGGAGGGCTCTAGGATGCGGAAGGAACGGGGCAGCCGCCGTGCCTCCTCCGTCCGGCGTCCCTGGTCTAGCCCGACGCGCTTCTGCAAAACAACGGGCCGACTGGCCGGTGCGGCGAGCGTGTGCTCGCGGCTCGCGCGCCCGACTGTGGAGCGGTTGCCAAGTGGCTGCGCACGTGCGCAGCAGGCCAGAATGGCTGCTGCTGGCGCAACCGTCAAACTTGCCGCGCATCCTGCCGCGGGGCCTGTCGCAGCGACGTCCGCGCAAATCGCCGCGAGGTCTGCCGCAGCGACTGCTGCGCAGCTTGCCGCAAGGCCTGCCGCCGCGCCTGCCGCGCAGCCAGTGACGGGAACTGCCGTTGCGCCTGCCGTGCAGCCTGCCGCGCAGACTGCCGCACTGTCTGCCGCAGGGCGCGTTGCGAGGCTTGCTGCGCAGCCTGGCGCACTATCTGCCGCAAGACCTGTTGCGCAACCTGCCGCAGGTTCGGCAGCAAAAATGGCGGACCCCGGCGCGTGTGCGTTTGCGGCTGCAGTAGTCGCTGCATCTGCTAGCGCGGTCGAGGCTGCCAGGAGTCTGCCAGGTGGCGCCCCCTCGTGGCTGCTGGGGCCGAGGGGCAGGGTCACTGGACCGGTGGCACCGTCTTTCTCGTCTGCCCCGGGCGAATATCGCAGCGCCCTCCCCCCGATGCATGGGCTAACTGGCCCCCCGGCGGCTTGCGTTGGGCTGTTGCCGGGGTTTTGTGCGCAGCCAGGGTTTAGGCCCTGGCTGTGCGCAGCCTTGAGCGGACCGTCGGCACTGCGATCGGTCATCCGGCCGCGTGGCGAAGTCGGGACAGCCCCCCCTTGACTGAGGGTGGCTGGTCCGACCACCAGGTCTGTGCTGGCCGGGCCGGTCCGTGCGCGCGTGCAAGTGGCGACACGTGCGTGGCAGGGGCTGAGTGCTGGATATGCGCAGCTGCGGGTGCGCTGTCGGCGCTCCTGCCGGCAATCCGACCGTACAGGGCAGTCAGGACCCCCCTCTGCTGATCGAGGGTGGCGGCCGCTGCGGCCGTCGCTTCGCTGGCCGTGCAGGCCCGCGCGCATGCGNAGGTCTCCGCGTTCGCCTCCACGAGAGCGTCGCTGACGTCGTCGAAGCTGCAGTAGTCGGCTCCTGGCATCAATGCGGCGTCCGTCGTGGCCGTAGCTGCTGTCACCGCGGGGCGGCCACCCGTACGAGGGTTGCGTGCGCCTCGCTGTCCTGCTGACGGCGTGGGGCTGTCGCGAGCGCGTCCGTTCTCGACGTCGCGCTTCTTTTGCAGACAGACGATCTGCAGGTGGCCGGCCTTGCCACAATAGGTGCAGTCGCCGGGCTTGCCATTCTGCGCAAGAGTGCAGTTTTGGCCTGAGTGGCCCATCTTACCGCAGAACCAGCAGGGATCGCTCGTGGTGGCAGCCATGGAAATGCGGCCACGCGTAGCTCCGCGCTGCTGCGTTTGCTGGGGCAGCTGAGAGCGCTGAGGCTGCTGCTACTGCGACTGGGGCTGGCGGGCAGGCGTCGTGCGCGTCGTAGAAGACGGCAGCACTGAGGCCTCCTGGCGCACGCCCGTGGATGCTAAGCCCACACGATCGCTAATGTTGCTCCGTGGGGCGGCCAAGCTCTGCTTCTCAACGGAGAGGTAGGCCTGCTCTAGAGAATACTCTGAACCGTGGCGGTCGATGAGGGGGACTACGGCCCTCTCCCTCAAACGCGGCTCGACGGCACGCAAGAAGATCTCCGCGGCCTCCCGGTCAGTGACAGTGCCGACATCGCGGCGGAGGTGCACCAAGCGGCGGTACATCACGCGGATAGTCTCGTTCTTGCGTCGAAAGAAATGGTGCAGCTCGTACACCTTCTCTTCAGTTGCAGCCTGGAACTCCGTCTTCAGGATGTTCCAGAAGGCTTGCACTGGATCAACTAGCAGGGTTGCCACTGGTGGGTCACCCACAAGCTCAATGCGGGTCCGGAGCTCGGCCTCCTTCTCACGGAAGGTGTCGCGGGCCTCGTGCGAGAGGTAGCGCATAAGCGTGTCCAAGACGTCGCGCTTAGTCAGCGTGGGTGTCTTGAGCTTTGCAGCCGCGAAGTCAGCCTGAAACTCCGAGATGGTATCTTCCAGATCACAGGTGCCTGGCCTACCGCTGAAGCTGTAGGCAGACCTGTCAGTCCTAACCTCGTGGTCACCTGCCATGGGATACCAGAAATCGTAGTGAGCCCACTGGGGAGATGGCTCAGAAGCAACTGCTGTGTGCTGGAGAGCAGGTTGCTCTTCTTCAGCGGGTTCAGTGATGGTGCTGAGATCTGAGTCTGAGTCTTCTCCACTAACCCCTTCGTAGTATGGCTGATAAGAAAGCCCAGTACGGGTAGGCATACACTGAAGGTTCTAATTGCTTGCAAGCAAAGAGAGATCTTTTAGAAGTAAGGGAAGTGTTCTCTCCAGAGTGAGCAGCTCAAGACTGTAATCTGGTAGGAAAACAACTAATGAAGTATGGCCCAAAAGATCACTGGAAGCACATCATGATCTTCAGAGTAGTCCTATGGCAGGGGTTTAAGCTGTGACTTTGCTCACCACTTGTGAAGTTCTTCAAGTGACTGGAAGCCCGGAGGGCTTGCTCCTCACAAGATAGTAACTAAGTGGTCCTGAGAACAGAAGAGATAAAAGTGTAAGCTTTACTGATAATCTCTGTTACTTACACCTGGCATAATGGACTTCTAAAAGATGTCTCTTCTAGGGACATTTCTAGTATTTATACTCCTGGAAATCTGGCGGGGTACGCGGCGGATCCAATGCATGTAGTTACTCTAGGAGGCTCTCCTATGTCCACTAATGTGTACAAGGCATGTACTAGCACTCCTATAGGCTAAGCATAACTCAAACCAATCAAAGCACGGTGCGTAGGATATGCTACATGTCCCTCATTGGCCGAGCTTACCTTGGATGATTCTACCTAGATAGCGCCTCAAAAGTGGATCTGAAAATTGAGGAAGCTTCCTCTAGGAGTAGGTGATGCAGTCACCAAGTTATAGCCTCAATGATGCACATATACTATGGAAATGCAAAGCTTATGTAGGCTAAGGGGCTCGCGGATTTGTGCGCACAAGCTAGGGGTTTTAGGGGGTCACGAATAGGCAAGAATGTGCACATTGAAACACAAATTGCCCTTTGGTGAGGATCCGCTAGGGGCCGGTAGGTGACGCGGACTAGATCGCTCATATCTCGCGCGATACATGACCAAATGACGCGAACCCGGTGCCATTCGGAAGGTGACTCAACGCGCTACACTTTGGTGACTTGGAAATTGAGAAAAGGTCAAAGTATGGATGCGTAAAGTCTATGCAAAGTCGGCCTTCCTAGGTTGATGGTTCACACATGTGGAGCTCGGTTTCGTGTGGCATCCTCGACTCAATAAATCATGACATTGACCAAATGGTCCTCAAACTACCAGGTGTCCCCGGATGCATCAAAGCCCTTCCATCTAACCTGATACTTCATGGATTATTTGGATGATCGACAAACAGATTGAGCTTCTAAAATTTCATCCACCTCATACTCCTCAGGGTCACCATCTCGGAGGCCTAGGACCGGTCCCAATTAGGCAAGTAAGCGATATGTGAACAGTTTGTCACCCTTGATGTATGGTTGTAGGAAGAGACATTGAAGATTGGGTGACCCTTATATTCCGCTGACATGTTCAATTTGTAAGCATTTTGACCGACTCGGCGTACCAGCAAATATGGACCGACCTTGACAGGGCCAAGCTTTTTCTTGATTACCCCAGGAAGGTATAGATGCTGAGAATGCGATTTGACCAATTCACCCTTGGAAAATGTCAGGTCTCAACGGTGTTGGTTGGCATGTTTTTGTTGGATTTCTTGTGTTTTGTACAAGTTCTGCTGAACTTCTGACAGTGTGTCAGCAAAATCCTGGTCAACTGAAGGGAGACGGAATTGTCAATTCCCTCAGGGTGTGTCAAAGACTCTCGTATGATATCTAAGGGGGACTTAGAAACTCTACCCAAGTTGATTTCAAACGGAGCCTTTCCTGTTGACGCATGAACAGCACTGTCGACAGCAAACTGAATCTGGGGCAACAAGTCATCCCAGTTATCTTTATTTTGGATAACGTAGGCTCTTAGTACCTCCTGCAGAGTTAGTTCTTTCAGTTTGCCCATCTGAGGGTAGTTGGCTGTGCTGAGTTGCTGTTGACTCTCATCAACCCCATTAAAATGTAACGTTTCTGCTTTTCGAGAGGATCTTTCCTCGATATTCAAGGAATACTTAAATGACGTGGAAAGAAAATCAATATACTTGTGCAAATTGACAAATCCTCGAGAAAGAGAAAATGAAAACCAACGTAGAATGTGTGCTTGTGAGAGTTGCACTCACAATGACTTTGCAGGTTTTTATACTTGCACGATGTAAGGCACTGGAGTGCTTCGAGTCACCACCTAGGGCACTGGTTCATGTCAACGTAAACAGGCAAAGGGGTACAACCCATTTCGGCTGAATGCTCGAAACGCGCCGTTTGGCCTTTTGGAGACTTTTCGACGGTTTCCAAAAAACGTTTCGCGCCAAACGGGCGTTTTCGCGTTCTCGCGACTTTCCAAAAAGTCGCGACTGTTCGCGGAGTCGCGTACAGATGCTTTTTGTCATAAACCGGTAGTTATAAAAACTACTTTGCCAATCGGTTAGGTGTGAACATTTCAAACAACAGGCTGCAAGTTCGAATTCGCTCGGATCCAAAGTCGCTGTTCATATTATGTGCCATTTGACTTTTACGACTGTTTGTTCGTATTAACGACTGGTCGTAAATCCGAAATCTGTGGCTGTGTATTATCCGAAATAATGACAATCAAAATAACTTAGTTCAACAATGACTAATTGAGTTATCATCTCACAATGAATCAAGTAACTTTATGAATAATTATGTCGTACTTTTGCAAAGTAGTCGAATTACGTTACGACGCTTTTTGCAATAGTATCTCGGTCGTTTTGCCAATCGACCGGGAATTAATTGGCACACGCGTGTTGCAAATAATTCAATGTGATGCAATCATTTATCAAATAATGTATGATAAATAGTATAACGTATTTTAGGTAATTGGGAAAACGTCCCAAATATGCCTAAAAAGCTCAGATCGTTACATAAAGCTCTCCAAAGGTTAGAGGTAAATTTTGAGTCTTTGTCTGAGATTATATTGGAGGGTAGTCCATGTTGGCACACTCCATGGTTGTAGAACTGTCTCGCAATTTCAAGAGCAGTCACTTTGACAGTGGTGGGGATCAAAATGACCATTTTGGTCAATTTATCCACTACTACCAGAATAAAGTCATGCCCATTGGCAGTTCTCGGGAGTGTTACTACCCAATCCACTGATATTCTTTCCCATCTCCCAGCTGGGATAGGTAACAATTGTAGTAATTCCTCCAGAAGTGGTTTTAATTGCCTAGATCCCTTTTTTTAGCCTATAACCAAGTGTAGTAGCAGGACACACACCATCAATTTGGCTTGGCTCAAATATTGGGTCAGAAAGGTAGACTTTCCTAAGGAAGGACTTTTTCACCTTTAGTGAAGTGAGTGCACAAAGTACCCTATCAACTGCACGCTTATGAAAGTTCTTTTCAAGCAAGTCAGGTCTTCTAGAGAAAGCATCAGTAGGGTTCAACTTTTTTGGTTTGTAGTCGATCTGGACCTGGAACTGCTCCAGCATCTAGCTAGCGATTCTCCCTCCTCGACAGCTTAGACTTCTTCTGAAAATGGGTCAAAGCTAGACAGACAGCGTCGAGCAATATGGGCCGTTAGAGTGATTTCAAACCTTCACGTAATTTCGACCGACGCGGAGTGCCGACCAGGTCGATTACCTAGAAGTTTCGGATTAACCTAGCGCGTCTAAGTTAGTATATTCTAGATATTTCAATGCATGCATGTGGACGTCAAATCGGCCCGACACGTCGGATGAGGCGGATCTGGCCTACTCACGATTATTCTGGAAGGGGCAATTTGACAAACACTTAAGAAATTCTGTTGCTAAGCGGCCCTCCCTCCTAGATGCAAGCGATCGTTGTAGAAATATATAATTAGGCATGACTTTTTTGTTTCTTACGAATTTTCACCTTCGTAAATTTCTACGGATTTGTAATGATAAAGCCTTTCATCGTACATCATTTGTGAGCACTTTCTTGCTACTCAAAATGTTGAGTAATTCTCCTAAGCTTTCTTAGTGATATGCCGCTGCACTCTAGAGTATGATTGCTACTAGCTTTGTTCCTCGTGAGATACTACGCTTCCACTAGGGCACTCTACCCCTTTCATTGAAATTGTGGCTTGCCGGAGTCAGCAAGGGATTCAAATAGATCAGCATATTTAGACTTAGGTCTATACGGTGTGTTGACTCATGTATGGGAGCCAACGTGGATACTAGAGGGAGTTTAACTACTTGCCTTAGGTCCAATTGGCTATATGTTTGTGGATGCCACCTGTATACTTGGTCGCAAGGTTACGCCGTTTACCACTACGCTTAGTTTTACGATTCCCTTGTTCGCTATAGTTCGTGTTGTTTTTAGAGTCTAGTTTGCTTAGTTCGTGTTGATTTTTATGTAAAAACTAAATCAATTTTAAAAAAGGCACGGACTTGAAGCGTCGATAGTATGCCGGACATGTCCGTACTTTTTGGCACGTGCCGGGCAAATATTTTTCCAAAATTTCTTCCCTACACTTTACTTTTGTGGTTTTTCCACCTTTTACTTTCGATTGTTTTTACTCTGCCTTCTTTGAGAATAGGTGCCAACTAGAATACAAGTGGTAATTGAACTCATTGTGAATGTGGCAATTCGCGTGCGTATTATTTTGGAGCCTCCAATATGGAATCATATTTATATCGATTGAATTGTTACAAACATGAAAACCCTACAGATTATTGTAAGTCTTGGAACCTCGATAATGTATCTTCAAAGCCACCTACAATTATTGTAGCAACTACATCCTTACTAAGTCCAATGTTTGGCTTAAATCCTAATGTCTAGGAGCTAATAAACTGACTACACATGCGATGAAAAAATTGCAACATACCCAAAATGGTCAAAAATGGCGCTGGTGTTCTTTTCCCATTGTCGATTTGAAATGGCAAGGTCTTGTTACATTTCATCTGGCAAACGTTCTATTTTATGCCAATTTGGGTGCACATGTTGTTGCATGCATTCAGTGCCATTCAGTAGTTATTTGGCTATTCACAGTGGAGCACGGTAGCGTGATGGCACATGGGGTTAGTCAATTAGTGAAGGGCTTTTAAATAGTCACAACAAATCCGTAAAACAAAAAATAAAAATGAATGTTAATTGTTGATAGCAATAGACTCTAAACTGCATGTTGTTATTACCAATATTAAAATAAAGAATGCTACTCGTTGGCAAGCCATAGACTTCAGACTGCATGCACCGGAGCAGTCCTTATTCTACATATATCTTTCTATGGTCCTGCGAAAGAACACAGTCATCTTATTGTGCACTGAAATTGCAAGTGACGCAAGGTTCGGCAAAGTTACCACATGCCCACCACGCCACCCCAAGCCACACCACGCTGTGTCGAGTCACACCACGCCATGCCATGTCATGCCACGCCATGTCATGCCTCCCTATGCCACGTGCCACGTCACCCCACGTGACGCCACGCCATGCCATGCCACGCCAAACCGAGCCAGGTACGTTGGGCGCTCAGTCGGGCATCAGCCAGCAGCGCATGCATGGCCCAGTGTAAGTAGATAATAGGAGCGGCGTTGGGCTGTGCTCATACAGCAGCAACATCAGCAAAAGTTGCAGCGGCAGCAGTGGTGGTGTCTCGGCCTTGACAAGCCTGCTGGTGCGGGGCGAGGCATCACAGCATGCGTGGCCCAACAGTAGCGGCAGCTGTCTGTGCTCATGCGGCAACGCAAGCAGCAGCAACAGCGGCGACCTTGGCAGTCTGCTCGGGCAGGAATGCAAGGGAGGCATCAGATGACAGCGCATGCTTGACCCAGTAGTAGAAACATGCCCAGCAGAAGTAGCACTAGCCTGCCATCAGACGACAGCACATGCACGGCCCAGCAGTAAGCAGCAAGTGCGCATGCACACCCACCAAGCACCCACCACCACCTAGCAGCACCCACCACTACCAGCCAATACCAGCCAGTATTAGCCAGCTCAGCACCAAGCAGCCAGCAGCCAGCACCAGCCAGCACCCAGGAACCAGCAAACAGCAGCCACTCCCCACGATCAAGCCTCTAAGCCTCCTTCTTGACCAACCCCTTCTCTTCTATTCGCTACTCTCTCTTCCCTCCCCTCTCTCTCCTCCCTTGCTCTATTGTCTGCCACACTCTGGCATCCCCCTCTCCTACATGCTCCATGTGTCCTCCTTTTCATCCTCTGTCTCTTCTCTTTTCTGTAATTTCCTTTCTCTTGAGCGGTCTTGTTGCAGTTGTTAACTTCCTTCGCTCAATGTTGCTGCCAGCGGGTTGCTCTTCCATCCTTGCGTGCAACTGCAGATGGTCCCAAAGGAAAGACATAGCGTGCAATCGATGCCTGGCATAGATCCACCGCTGCTCCTGTCGCAGCTTCTGGCGGCACCTCTTACGCCATGCCTGGTGCAGATGTGTAATATCGTCACACCCTACACACCCTGCACCCTCAAGCCAGTCTAAGCACTGCATAGCACCAACCCAAGTCTGCCTACAACAGACTGGGAGGCGGGAGAGACACCTATTTCTTAGCCAAACCCGCTCGCTCAGTGCGTCTAGCTTCACCTGCCCTACCTTGCTTCTCGACAACCCTGATCCACACACACCATAGAAAGCCCATAACTCAAGGCTTAAAGGAGTCAAAAACCCAATCGCTGACAAGCCCAGGCTGGAGGATGGGAGGAAGCAAGAGAGAGTGAGGAAGAGAGAGAGTTGGAAAGAGATGGAGGGAAGCATACAGGGGGCGTGAAATGAATCGACTTACTAAAAAGGGGATTAATAATTAATGAAGATCTTTATATCAGCAAGGAATCTTTATGGTATTTTCTGTTCATTGATTAAACAGCAAAGACAACACACAAGCAGTGGTCAATACTCGTAAGTCAAATGGAAGTAAACCAGCATCAATAATGCAATCAGTAAACTCACACATAAGTAAGGCTAGGAGACAGTGCATATCAATGGCTTCTTGCCTTGGATTCAGATCTCTGTCAGTAAGCTGTACAAGAGAGTTGGCCTCGTTTTCGAATGGCGAACTTGAGAGCAATCCTAGCATATGTACATGGAATGAGTTTACTGTTCAACGGCCAGTGCGATGGCACCGCCTACCCGGGAATTAACCACGTTGGTAGGACCTCGGTTAACCAAATCCGCCGCCATCTCCCATCATTCCGAATCGCCATCCATCCGAAGGATGTCATCTGGCCATTCATCTAGCACACCATACTTAGATGCGTATCTAGGCAGTTCGCTGCTAACGAGTACGGAAGTCAGCTGGCTGTCAAAGAATGTGTCAGCAAGCTGACCTAAGTTGACTTCAGCCTGCTGCTTCCGACTGGGTCATTAAACTGGTTATTTAATGAAGTCCAGCAGACTCAATATTAACTAAAGTTGAGCTGGCTGCACTTATTTAACTATTACATTTAAATGAATACTATATCAACCAATATACTGATTCATTACAATCCCTCCAACTTAACATGTTGTCGCCTCGACAACACTAACACTAAAAACAGCGTGCTGTCCCTTCCGTTCCCAGCCTACTGCCATTAGGAGGGAGATGTCCCTAGGGCCCTATACTCAGGGGAGCCAGACCTCCTCCTGTCTTGGGGTCTCCTGAAGCCTGGGAGATTCGCGTAGGGGGCCCGCGGAGAACACAATAACTGAGCTGTTTCCTCCTGCACAGTCTGAAATTGAATGGAGGCAGCCTTCTCCTGGGCAGCCCTCAAGCTGACTGGTACATATACCGGCATCCCAGAAGGATGTTGCATGACATGAGCCAAGGGCACATGCCCTCTCTGCGAGGAAGATGCCGGCAGGCCTCTGGCTATTTCTCTAGCAACCCTCCTGTCTGCCCTGCCTGACTGGGTCTCCGTGCCTGGAGATGGGCTCTGTCCTCTGGCAGTTCCCACCCAAGTGATATCTCCCTCTTCAGCGAGCTGCCGCAGGGCCAACCCAGTCTTCTCCCTTATTGGAGATGTGGCAGGTGTCAGGATCACAACGGGGCTAGTGTCCTCCTCCTCCTCTTCCTCCTCTTCTTCCTGTGACTCCTCCTCCTCTCCGTCCCCTGGTTCCTCTGAGATTGCTGGGTAGTGTCCTCCTCCTCATCTTCCTCCTCTTCTTCCTCTGACTCCTCCTCCTCTCCGTCCCCTGGTTCCTCTGAGATTGCTGGGGTCTCTTCTGTTAGCTGCTCCAGCTCTTCTCGAGAAAAAGAATATCCCATTGACCTTCCCCTTTTGGGTGCTGGTGGGGGCTGCTGAGTCCGGACCGCATACAGGTCCTTTTCCCCCTGCTTGCTTGCCCATTTGGCATAAGCGTGCTTCCCTTTAGAGAATGACTCTCAGGCCTTGCTCCTGTCCTCCTGCATTTCTTGGCTCATGCAGTCTTTTAATCCATCCAATCTTGGGTCCCAAGCTGCAATGTGAGGGGGCAATACTATGTTTCCCTTTAGGTCTGTTAGGAAATCCTCATCCTTCGCCTTGTGATTCTGCTGGTCCCTCATGTTGATGGTCATCCACCGCCAATCGGTGGGCTTTTGGAAGAAGGCAAGGTCTGTCCTTTTCAGCGTACAAGGGTACCAGTGTCCTGCAAAGTCCAGCTGACTGGTTTTCCTGGCCAAGAATTCCCACCTCCTTCTCTCCACCTCATTATACATGGCCTTGAACTTGTTATGGGATGTAGAGTCCTTAAAGCTGTCCGCATCCATGGGGATCATCCTGATGACCATATCTTTCCCCCAGATACTCGGGATCGATACAACCCCTGCTTCATTCACCTGGGCCATTGCCTTGGCCCCTCTATTTGTATATCCTACCATCCTGGCGTAATCGTGGTAGAGGAGGAGCCCTGTGCTGACCTCTATATACTTGTCAAAGTTTTTGAATGTCTCCCCTTCCCTCCGCAGGATGTCCTTCTGTGACTCACTGCAACTTCTTTGAGCATACTTGAAGGCTTCCTCCAGTAGATTGAAGCCCTTGCCCTGCACTGTGTAGCGATAGCTGCTGATTCTCCTCTGCTCTTCTTCAGCCTGCTGCTTCCGCCTCTCCTCAGCTTGCCTCTCCTCCTCTGCTTTCTTGGCCTCCTCTGCAGCTTTTCTGTCCAGTTCTTCCTGCCTCAATCTTGCCTGTTCCTCCTCCTCCTTCTTCTTCTGTGCCTCCCGCTGTTGTTGGAGTTGTTGTGATTCCCGAGCGGAGATGGAGGATGATTCGATGTCGCCACGGAATTGCAAGTATTCTGCATGTGCCTCTTCCGCTCTTCTCTTCCTCTTAAGTTCCGACTTCTGAGTCATCCTGCTCAATCATAAATACAATGCAGTCAGTGAAGTCATAATAGTTTGCCGCTATTGAGTGCACTTGATGAAGAGGAACGCGATAGGGAGAGTTCCTAGTGTGTAATACCTGGTGTGAGGGAATATAAGAGAGAATTGAGTTAGAGAGAAAGTGAGTGTGAGCGCAGGTTGAGTGTATAGTATGGTTATCAAAATGTGTTCCGGCCGATCCCGGAACAGAACACCACTCCCTCCAACTTATTTTTAAAGGTGGGCTGCCTGTCACAACTATCACTAACTGTCCCCTTCCCCTCCAACTTATGTGGAGACAAGACGTCCTGTCACCTTTCCATGTCTACGAAAATGACAGTTAGGGAGGTGCACCAGCCGTCCGAAGGTGGAACCATTTGAGCGCCCCGGTGGCATTGGTCAGCTGGTCTTTAAAATCCCAAGTGTCCCCAGAGGCATCGTAACCCTTCCATCGGATGAGGTACTTCATGACATATTTTGACGATCGACGGACAGAGCGAGCGTCTAAAATTTCCTCGACTTCATATTCATCAGGGTCACCCTCCCTGACAGCGGGGACCGGTCCCGGTTGGACAGGTAATTGACCGGTGAACTGTGTGTCACCTTTGATGTACGGTTCCAGGAAGAAGACATCAAAGACTGGGTGACCCTTGTAGTCCGTAAACATATTCAGTTTGTGAGGATTCTGACCGACACGACGCACCACCGAATATGGACCGACCCAGACCGGACCAAGCTTTTTCTTCACCACACCAGGCAGGTACAGGTGTTGAGAATGCAGTTTGACCAAATCGCCATTACAAAATGTCAGCTCGCGACGGTGCTGATTAGCGTAGTTTTGTTGATTTTCTTAGGCTGTGTGCAGGTTTTGTTGGACCTCTGACAGGGTGTCATCAAACTCCTGAGTTAACTAGGGGGAGACCGGATTGTCAATCCTGTCCGGGTGAGTTACAGACTCCCCTAGTACATCCAAAGGAGACTTAGGGACTCTACCCTGGCTGAGTTCAAAGGGAGTCTTGCACGTTGACGCGTGCACCGCACTGTTGACCGCTGAAATGAATCGACTTATCAAATAGGCAATTAACAATTAATAAAAATCTTTATATCAGCAAGTAATCTTTATGGTATTTTTTGTTCATTGAATTAACAGCAAAGGACAACACACTAGCAGTGAACAATACTCGTAAGTCAAATGCAAGTAAACTAGCATCAATAATGCAATCAGTAAACTCACACATAAGCAAGGTTGGAAGACAGCGCGTATCAATGGCTTCTCGCCTTGGATTCAGATCTCTCACAGTAACTACACAAGAGAGTTGGCCTCGTTTCCAAATGCCGAACTCGAGAGCAAGGCCTAGCCTATGTACATGGAATGAGTTTACTGTTCAACGGCCAGTGCGATGGCACCGCCTACCCGGGAGTTAACCATGTTGGTAGGACCTCGGTTAACCAAATCCACCGCCATCTTCCATCATCCCGAATCGCCATCCATCATAGGGATGTCATCTGGCCATTCATCTAGCATACTACATTTAGATGCATATCGAGGCAGTTCGCTGCTAGTCAAAGAATGTGTCAAAAAGCTGACTTAAGTTGGCTTCAGCCTATTGCTTCCGGCTGAGCTCTTAAACTGATAATTATATGTTGTCCAGCAGACTTAATACTAGATTAAGTTCAGTAGGCTGAACTTAATTATCTTTTATTTTTAAATGAATATTATATCTACTAATATACTGATTCATAACAACCGCAAACTGAATTTGAGGCAACAGGTCATCCCATTTATCTTGTTTTTTATTAATATATGCTCTCAGCACCTCCTGCAGAACTCGGTTAGTTCTTTCAGTCTGCCCATCCGTCTGAGGGTGGTTAGCTGTGCTGAGCAGCTGTTTGACTCCCATTAACCCCATTAAAGCTCTCTAGAACTTAGAGGTAAATTTTGAGTCTCTGTCTGAGATGATATTAGAGGGAAGCCCATGTTGGCATACTACATGGTTGTAGAACTGTCTCGCTATTTTGAGTGCAGTTACTTTGACAGTTGTGGGGATGAAAATGACCATTTTTGTCAGCTTATCCACGACTACCAGTATTGAATCATGCCCATTCGCAGTTCTTGGTAGTGTGACCACCCAGTCCATGGATATAGTTTCCCAGCGTCCAGCTGGGATGGGCAGTGGTTGCAAGAGACCTCCCGATGGTGTGTGCCTAGACTTATTTTTTTGACACTGATCACAGGACTTCATGTATTTCAAGACCTCCCGGGGCAACCCTTCCCAATGATAATGTTTTGCCAGTTTGCCAACAGTTTTGGCCTGCCCCAAATGCCCACCCAGTAAACTGTCATGTGCTTGACTCAGTAAGAGAGACCTTATTTCCAAGTTATTAGGAATGACCAGCTTCACCCTTCCTGAAGTGGTTTCAGTCACCCAGACTCCTCCCTTAAGCTTATGCCTGAGTGCAGTAGCAGGACACACACCATCCGTGGGGCTGGGCTCAAATGTTGGGTCAAAAAGGTAGACTTTCCTAAGTTGTTCAAGGAAGGACTTTTTCACCTTTAGTGAAGTCAGTGCACAATGGACTTTATCTACAGCATGCTGACTAAAGTTCCTTTCTTGCAAGTCAGATCTTCTAGAGAGTGCATCAGCAGGATTCAACTTCCCTCGTTTGTAGTCAATCTGGACTTGGAACTGCTCTTGCATTTGGCTCCAGCGGTTCTCCCTCATTGACAGCTTGGACTTCTTCTGAAAGTGAGTAAGAGCTAGGTGATTTGTGATCACCTTAAAAGCTTTACCATGTAAGTATGCTCTCCACTGTTTGAGCACATGAATGATAGCAAGCAGCTTCTTATCATGCACGAAATATTTAATTTCAGCTGGGTTGAATTTCATAGACTCATACAATACAGGGTGCCACTCTTGCCGTACCTTACCATCCTTTGTGGTTTTGGTCAGCAGGCTGCGACAAAATAGCACCCATGGCAAAGTCAGAAGCATCAGTAACCACCTGCACAGGTTTGCTGGGGTCATACACGGCTAGCAGTGGGGCAAAACAAAGAGGAATTTTAGGGTCTGGGAGGCAGCCTGCTGCTCTTCTCCCCACACATACCCTGTGTCCTTCTTAGTAACGTCAGTCAATTTACTAGCCTTTGTAGAATAATTCTCAATAAATCTCCTATAATAGTTAGCCACTCCGAGGAAGGATCTAACTCCAGAGACAGATTGTGATTCAGGCCTGTCCCTTATGGTCTGGACTTTCTTAGGATCCACACTGATGCCTTCTTTACTGACAACGTGGCCTAAGAATTCAATACTTTCTTTGAAGAAATCACACTTGCTCATCTTAGCATATAACTGATTTCCTCTCAGAGTGTCCATGACTCTCTTTAAGAGTTCAGCATGCTGAGCTTTATCCTTAGAGAGAATTAGAATATCATACAGGAAGACTTGCACAAAGTTATCCAGGTAAGGTCTGAAAATGTCATTCATAGCACCCATGAAGGTCACAGGAGCATTAGTCAGTCCAAATGGCATCACATTAAACTCGTAGTGTCCATAACGTGTGCGGAAGGTAGTCTTGGGTTCATCCCCCTCAGCAATTCTGATTTGATGATAACCACTGTTGAGATCTATCTTACTAAATACTTTAGCACCAGACAGGGTATCAAGTAAATTCCGATTTTGGGTAAAGCATACTTGTTCTTTAATGTAATTCTGTTCAGAGCTCTATAGTCCACACACATCCGCATACTCCCATCCTTTTTGTTAACAAAGAGGAAGCGTGCGCCGTAAGGTGATTTACTGGGGGAAATATAACCATTTTCCTGCAAGCTCTTCAACTCCTCGCTCTCCACATAAGATAAGCCATAAGTGCGTTGCCAGGGTGGCTGACTCCCAGGTAATAAATCAATCCTATGATTTACTTCTCTCTTAGGGGGTAGTCTTGGAGGCATATTAAATACATCCGTGTACTGAGCAACAATTTTTGCAGCAGTAGGGTGCTCCGGAGGGCTTACCTTTTTCTCCACCACTTCTTCAGATTGAAGAGGTACCTCTCTTAGCAGCAGACAGAACATTCTGTCTTCCTTCTGGTTCCAGCTTTTGACGAACTCCATTGCATTCAGCAACTTGCATCCTTCTGGAAGCCTCTTCTTTTCCTTTAGTTGCCATCCACACAGGACAAGAGGAAGAGCACTGGTGGGTGCCAAGTTAGTCTTCCCATCACAGGCTCCTCTCACTTTAACTGTACCTCTGCTCCAACACACTTCAGCTCGATGTTTGTTAAGCCAGGACCTGCCTAGCACGAGATCATAATAGCCAGTGTTGAGTACCTCAAATATAAGCGTTTCTGTTAGAATTGCAATGCCAGAACCTAATTGGACCTCAATAGGCTTGGTTATAACTCCTCCCGGGGTACTTGAGGCATCTCCAAGGAATATTTTTCTATTCCCTTGGGTAACAGTAGGCAGCCTTAGCCGCTTAACTAAGTCCTTACAGATAAAAGTATGTGACGCCCCTCCGTCAACAAATGCCCTCACCTTCCTACCTGCAATCATGCAATGCTGTAGGATAGAGGGGACCATCTTTCCCTCTCCCGACTTAGCAAAGAAATGTTGGACATCAGGCGGAACAAGATCATCCAAAGTGTGCACTCTCTAAATGTCTATATTGCTGATGGTCTTCTTTATCTGGTTGTCAGGCATGCATAGTGAATCCAGTATAACAGGACCCATAATACCTGCTACGAGGGCAGCTAGTGACTATCTCTAGCATCCTCACAGTCAGTAGACTGGATTACTGACTGTTGCTATCTTTTAAAGGCTGGTCTTTTCTCTCGAGCTTCGGGAGGTGCTTGACTGCACACTGCTCTCTGTAGTGGCCCAACTGCTGGCAATGGTAGCAGATAGATTTTGATGAGGCTGGTCTCGGCTTACTCCTATCACCACCTCTTCCATAGCCACCTCGAGAGGAACCACCTCTACCTCTAGACTGTATAGCATTATACTTATACTCATATTCATCACTCTGATCATCCTCAGCTTGGTCTCCTTCAATTGCATTGTAGGAACCGTGGGGCTTCTTGACAATCTTAGACACCAAAGCATTATTCTGGCGCTTGTGATAGAGTTGTTGCTGATCCCAGGTATTAGCGTCGTGGATCATACTTCTTTTCAGAAAAATGACCAGAGACTTCGGATTTCAAGCCATACTTGAAGTATGTTATCCTATACCGCTCTGGCAAGTCTGGCTGCTTCATCATGTTCTCCTGGAACTTTTGAGCAAACTCAGCAACTGAAGTGGTATGCTTCAGTGTTAAGGAGATCATCGCATAGATAGCTTTCTCCTGCTGGTTGATGACATCAAACTTCTCATGCGATCTCTCGACAAACTCTACCCAAGTAGGGTCACCGAGTTGTTGAGCCTTACGCTCTCCTTTCCACCAGTCTGCTGCGCTGCCTTTCAGTAGAGCACCAGTGTGCCTGACCTTCTCGTGATCTTACTGTCCTGGGTAGTTCTCCAGCCACCTCTCAACATCAGCGAGAAACTTGGTCAGGGAATACTTTTTGTTACCCTCAGGATCATAATCCTGGGGAGGTTTCGGCTTGGGCTTACTAGGCCCTTTGCCACCACCACCCGTGGTTTGAGAACCCAGTTGGTCTCGGTCTCGCAATAGAGACATTATGATTCTTTTGTCCTCCTGTTGGGATTGATACACGCTCGCCATTTGCGATTGCATTTGCACGAACAATGTTCCCAGATCCACATTCTGAGGTGGGAGTCCAGCAAATATAACTGTAGCAGCGGCATCAACTCGTTGAGTAGTGTCCTCAACGGTCCCTCTCGCTCCTGCAGCAGCAATTCCTGCCGCATTCAGCCGGTCACGAATTTGACCTAGGGGCACGTTGAGTTGTACAGCAGGAGGTGGGTTCAGAACATTGGCCCTTGATGCCATAAGTTCTTCGACAGTGCGCTCGTCCGCTGGCTGTCCTTCCCTCCTTTCTATATTTTTAGCAGCCTTTGCTAATCGTTCAACTTCAATTTTGGCTCTCTCCTCCTCAGCCTGCTGTGCTGCAACTGCGGCGATAGCGGTTGCCTCTCTAGCTGCACTATCTGCCACTCCTTCAGAATAGGTACGGGTTCTCGCTACATGGCTTTCAACCTGATTTTTGACATTCTTGTTATCCTGGTTCTCCATGTCTCGGGAGTTGCTAGTTTGAGACCTTGTCTTTACCATACAAAAAGACTGTGATAACTGCTCCGATACCACTGAAATGAATCGACTTACTAAAAAGGCGATTAATAATTAATGAAGATCTTTATATCAGCAAGCAATCTTTCTGGTATTTTCTGTTCACTGGTTAAACAGCAAAAGACAACACACAAGCAGTGGTCAATACTCGTAAGTCAAATGGAAGTAAACCAGCATCAATAATGCAATCAGTAAACTCACACATAAGCAAGGCTAGGAGACAGTGCATACCAATGGCTTCTCGCCTTGAATTCAGATCTCTCTCAATAAGCTGTACAAGAGAGTTGGCCTCGTTTCCGAATGCCGAACTCGAGAGCAAGGCCTAGCCTATGTACATGGAATGAGTTTACTGTTCAACGGCCAGTGCGATGGCACCGCCTACCCGGGAGTTAACCACGTTGGTAGGACCTCGGTTAACCAAATCCACCGCCATCTCCCGTCATCCCGAATCGCCATCCATCCGAAGGATGTCATCTGGCCATTCATCTAGCACATCATACTTAGATGCGTATCTAGGCAATTCGCTGCTACCGAGTACGGAAGTCAACTGGCTGTCAAAGAATGTGTCAGCAAGCTGACCTAAGTTGACTTCAGCTTGCTGCCCCCGGCTGAGTCATCAAATTGGTTATTTAATGAAGTCCAGCAGACTCAATAACAATTAAAGTTAAGCAGGCTGAACTTATTTAACTATTATAATTAAATGAACATTATATCAACCAATATACTGATTCATTACAGGGCCGAGATGAAAGCAAGCATGTTGTAGACAGTGAGAGTGAGCGTGAGAGTGAGAGTAGGAGTGAGGGTCGTTGAGAAAAGGTGGGAGGCAGTGAAAACGTGGGCACAAAAACTACCCAGGACAAGGGTGAGAGTGAGAGTGAGAGTAAGAGAAAAAGGAGAGGAGGGAGATAGGGATCAAGTTAGCATGCGTGAAATGGGCAGAGTGCCTTAGTGGAAGTGTAGTGACTCACGAGGAAAAGAACTAGTTGCAATCATACTAAAGAGTGCAGCGGCATATCATTAAGAATGCTTAGGAAAATTACTTGACATTTTGACTAGCAAGAAACTGCTCACAAATGTAGGATGGAAGGCCTTGTCATTACAAACCCGTAGACATTTACAGAAGTGAAAAATGATAAGAAATGAAGTAGTTATGCCTATGTATAGTTTTAAGACCTAAGTTCTCCTCTCTAGGCGAGAGCTTCAGAACTTCCTAAGTATTTGTCAATTCGTCCCGTCTTGAATATTTGTGAGTATGCCAGATCAGTCTCATCTGACGTGTCGGGTCAAGTTGACGTCCACATACATGCATCGACATTACTAGAATATTCTATCTTAGGCGCGCTAGGCTAAACCGAAACTTCTAGGTAAATCGACCTAGTCAGCACTCCGCGTCAGCCGAATTTACGTGAAGGTGCGAGTTCACTCCAACGGCCCAGATCGCTCGACGCTGTCGGTCAATCCGACGGTCGCGCTCACCGCGAATTAAGGACAGTCGTCAATCGACCTCAAAACTAATTAAACTTCGGAAATCCATAGCTCTCTCAATACTTAACCAAATTCAATGGACTTTATATCAAAATGGTCATAAATATGCACTCTACACTTCTATACAATCAAAACATACTTTCATGAAACTCAAAAATGCACTTTATAAACCTATGACCTTACAATGCAAGGGAGAGAGGGGCAGCTAGGAGGAAGAGGGGGCTGACCACAAAAATGCGCTAGAGCTGCAAGATGGTGCCCGCGCATTCGTAATCCTTCCCCCCCAAACCCTTGCCTCTCTCCCGCTCAATCACCCCAACCTCCCTCTTACCCCTCAGAGAGGAAGAGAAGGAAGATAAGAGGGCACCCGCAACAGCTGTTCAAGCCGAAAGTCGGGGACACTTGCTGTCGAAAGCACCAAGCCCCCATTACTCACTTTCAATGATCAATGCGGATAAAACCCTGCCTAGATTCCTGCACATTGTGTCATGTGCTCACTCTAAATACATCATACTATAGACAAGGCAGTTGAAGAAGTTCTCTGTTAGAAATTATTGCACGAACATGCCATGTTCAGCGGTTGTTAGGTTATGGCGGGCTAACTTCATTGAAGTTGGTCACTTGCATTCGTTCGTGCTACAAGCTTTTGGCATGCGCCAAAAGAAAAGAAAATTAGCAATGCAACGCGTAAATTTTGGGTCTGACAGGTCCGCGCGTTGTCCGCCTTGAAGTCTGAGGCGTCCGAACGTGCTGCGATTTAATCAAAAAAAATAACATGTGTCAATTCGTGCAGTACGCGCGAACCGACTTAGTTCGCTTACTTTAAGGAACTCAATACGGGAAAAACGCGTACGGCGTGACCCTGCTTGGTCAAGTGTAAGGAGGTTTGTGTCTTTGTCATGGGGACGATTGGGCATCTTAGTAGTGTGCTAGGTTTCTACCGGCCTCGCAGCTAACTGAGCTCGCTAAAGGCGCATGCTAGGTAGCATGCAAGATGCATTTGTAAATGCGTTAGGTGCATGAAATTTGCATCCCGATTGCTAAAGGTAGTGGATCGCCGTTAGCACACCGTAGAGCAAGTGTAAGATGGGCCCTGTTGTAACTAGATGTACTATGCACATCTAAGTACAGAGAGAATAGACCATCGACATTATGGACGTTCTCGCAATGCATGGCTTGAATGATCTTGTTCAGTCTAATGCACAAACATTCTTCTTGCTAGCTTGGGGTCACAGTGCGAAAGTCGTACCATTGATTTATGCACGCTGTTGTTATTGGCTTGCTAAGCGCTTGCTGCAATTACAATAGGTGCCATGTATGTGCCTCTAGAGAGGAACTTAGTTTTGAGCTATACTGAGTTTGCCTGTTGTCATTGGTTACATCTACGTTATCCCAATGTTTGCCTTGCCCTCCGGGGCATTATGTAATGAAGTCATCAAATCTTGGGTAGACTGATGCAGCTAGGGTGTGGTGTTGACCACGCATAGTTTGAAGCTCATTGAAGGCAAATTACACACTTATCTGTTGCCGGTTGAACAGCCTGAGACCAGCAAGCAGAGTGTGAAGCAATGGTGACATATAGGTCAAGAGAGGCCGAGGAGTTGGCATGCTGGACGCTGCAACGTGACGCTTCTCCGCTTGTCCTCTTGGCAACTCCAGGTAGTAAGGCCTGAAGGATGGAGTATCTTGAAACATCAAAATTATAATACAATTGGTTGTTTCTGGTCCCTTTTCTTTTGAATTGTTGACTCTCACCATTGTGTTGACTCTCACCATTGGGTGGGTGTCATTTTGGTGCATGTCTTGCTAGGAATGACTAGTATGAGTCATTGTATGTATACGTCGTAGAGTCAGCTAACTGAGCTACTCTTTGGTATGGATAAACCTGCTAATGGGGCCGATTGTCTTTATCTCATAGCAAGCTATCTATACTCTCGAATGGAGGGATGTTATAGGCTCGCTTGCGTTTGGGTTCTTCATGGATAGCGCTTTATGGTGAGAGGGTCTGAATGGTAGTCCACTCCTCACTATGCTACTCTGGACTTTGCTCTAGTCCTGAAAAATGGACAATTGTTTTTTGGGAGGGATGACTTTCTTTCTTGCTTCCAAAGGTTTTTGCACTCTGTGTCCTCTCTTGGTTTTCCTTTGTTGAATCTTCTCCACCCACTCGTTCCTCCACAATCCTCTGTGCTTGTCACTCTGTGTGGCTCATATGATGCGGAGTTGAAGGCACTTCTTGGTGTGCTTACGTGGTTAAAGCTGTCGGGTCAACACCTATTTAAGTTGGAGAGAGGAAGATGGGATGTATATTAGGAGTATTCAGTAAGCTGTGCTTACTCGTATACTCAGCAGCAAGTGTAGGTACTAACTGAGTCATACACTGCCACAACCTATGTATGTATTGCATTAGTATCAGGAGCATCAGTGACTGACTTGTGTATACTGTGCAGTACACTAGTGGAGCAAGTGTAAGTACTAATCGAGTAAGTACATTGCCATAAGTTGGAATTGGATAGCAATGATGCATGGCACGTCAGTGAACTGCTTGAGGTAACCAGTTTGTTCCTTACAACCATATGTTTCTTTGAACTTAGTATATTATGAAAATGTAATTAAATTTAAGATTTTCCTAGGTTCATTCCCCTGATGCTACTAACCTTGTAAGGGCATTCAATGCCAGCAAACCAGTTGGTCTCCCTTTTCTTTCAGTATGTTCCGATTTTGAGCAGGTACGCAAGTCACAAGCTTGTGGAGGAGCTTTCAAGGTGTCAGGAAGGCAGGTATTGAAGACCAGTGGAAGGAGAAGGCTTAGTTCAATAGACTGAGCTTTAATAGCATTCTTTTATTTTTTGACTTCAAAAGGAGGCTGTTTGATTTGGGAGTGGTTTGCATGGTGTGAGGTGCTCTATTGTGTCTTTCAACTGGAAGGACTATTGTGAGTCTAATTATGTCTATGCATGTCTTCAATAATTAATTACAAAGTCAGATGGTTGCTTGCATGACAGTCTGTTGTGATTAGTTTTACTTGTGTCATGACTCATTAGGTGGGGACCGTCGCCCCAGTTGAGACACACGTGCGTTGACCATCGACCTCAGAAGGCTGACTTTGACCTTGCTTCATGCTTTCATATGTTGACCTTTGCTAGCATTCCAAATCGCTTAAGTACAGAGCGTCGCGTCACTTCGAAAACGGCATCGGTTGCGCGCCATTTGGTCAAGTGTCGAGCGAGATATTCGCGATCTAGTCCGCGCCACCTACCGGCCCCTAGCGGGATTTCACCAAAGGCCAATTTGTGACTCAATGTGCCCAAAAGTCACATTGTTGGCTTTTCGCGACTCCAAGAACCTCTAGCATTAGCGCACAAATCTGCAAGCTTGATAAAGTACACTTAGCATGTATTAGCATAGTATATGAGCACCATTTGAGCTATAACGTGGTGACTGCATCACACATTCCTAGAGTAAGCTTCCTCACGTTTCAGATCTACTTTTGAGGCATTATCTCGATAGCATTGGTCGAGGTTAGCTCCGCCAATGGGAGCCATGCATCCGCTTACTTGCACTATATTTGATTGGTGTGTGTTGTGCTTAGCCAATAGGAGAGCTAGTATGTGCCTTGCCTCCACTTTTGTGGACCTAGGAGAGCCTCCTAGTTTGACTATGTGCATTGAATCCGCCGCCTTCAGTGCCGGTATTGCAGGGAGTAAATAGCAGTAGATGCCCTTAGCAGGTCATCATTTTAGTAGTTCAATTATGCCAGCTGTAAGTCACAAAATTATCAGTAAAGCTTATACTTCTATCTCTTGTGTTTTCAGGACCACTGAGTCTCTCTCTTGTGAAGAGCAAGCCCTCCTGGCTTCCAGTCACTAGGAGCACTTCACAAGTGGTGAGCAAAGCCACAGCTTAACCCTGCCATAGGATTACTCTTGAAGATCATGATGTGCTTCCAGTGATGTTTTGGGCCAGACTTTATTAATTGTTTTCCTACAAAATTACAATCTTGAGGTGCTCACTCTGGAGTGTACCCACTCCTTAATGAAAACTTTGACAGCTGACCTTCTTTTTGGCCATAAGGCCGCATGCATTTTCGCTTTTGCCATAGCAAGTCTTGCAGGCTGAATTTTGTATCCTAGTGTAGTATGTTGACTGTGGCAAAGAGGTCAACAGGATGAGATTTTGTATTAGAGTATAGTCTGTTGAGATCACTTGTATATGCATAGGACATTTCTCAGTAGGTTGATATATAGTTAGCTCGTATTATAATAATTAATATATTTGGACTCAATTATGCCTTCTGACATTTCGGGTTCACATAGCTGACAGATTCTATGGTTTTGCACCTAAGTCAATAGGATGTGTTTCAGCTACATTATTGTAGCGATACAAACAAAAAGGTAACTTGAGGTACTACAATTGCGCGCCAATTGTACTTATACACATTAACCAACACTCCCGATCGCGATCGGCGTCGTGTCGCACGCGCCGCAACCGGCCACGTGGCGGATCGTTACAATTACGGTGATCTGTATGAGAGCGCCTTTGCTGTACAATCCTCTGATGTTGTGTGTGTGCTTATATTTTCTTGTATGCCAGGTAGGAAAGAGTCCATGAGTTTCTAAAGGAGAAGCTCGAGTCCTCAAGTTTGTCTCTTTCTTGTACCTTGTGTTAGTGTGCAACTATGGCACACTGCGGTAAGTGAGTCAAGGGGTATAGGGTCCTGCTGAACTGGATTCACTATGCATGCCTGACAAACGGATAAAGGAGACCATCAGCAATATAGACCCCTCGAGAGTGCACACTCTGGATGATCTTGTTCCACCTGATGTCCAACATTTCTTTGCTAAGTCAGGAGAACAAAGCGAAAGTCGGGAAAAGTTAGTCCTCCCTATTCTACTGCATTGTATGATTGTAGGTAGGAAGGTGAGGGCATTTGTTGACGGAGGGGCGTCGCAAGCTTTTATTCATAAGGACTTAGTTAAGCGGCTAAGGCTGCCTATTGTCACCCAAGGTAAATAGAAAAACATTCCTTGAAGATGCCTCAAGTATCCCGGGAGGAGTTATAATCAAGCTTATTAAGGTCCAGTTAGGTTCTGGCATTGCAGTTCAAAATGAAACACTTACATTTGAGGTACTCAACACTGGCTTTTATAATCTCGTGCTAGGCAGCTCTTGGCTTAATAGACATCAAGCTGAAGTGTGTTGGAGCAGAGGTACAGTTAAAGTGAGAGGAGCCAGTGATGGGCAGACTAACTTGGCACCCGCCTGTGCTCTTTCTCTTCTTCTGTATAGATGGCAAATAAAGGAAAGAAGAGGCTTTCAGGAGGCTGCAAATTGCTGAATGCAATGGAGTCCATCGAAAGCTGGAACCAAAAGGAAGACAAAATGTTCTGTTTACTGTTAAAAGAGGTACCTTTTGAACCTGAAGAAGTGGTTGAGAAAAAGGTAAGTCCTCCGGAGCACCCTGCTGCTGCAATAATTGTTGCTCAGTATATTGATGTTTTTAATATGCCTACAGATTTGCCCTCTAAGAGGGAAGTAGATCATAGGATTGATTTATTATCTGGGAGTCAGCCACCTTGGCAACGCACTCATGGCTTGTCTTATGTGGAGAGGGAAGAGTTGAAAACACAGATTGCAGAGCTGGAGGGAAATGGTTATATTTTCCCCCGGAAATTTCCTTGTGGCGCACCCATCCTATATGTTAAGAAAAAGAATAAAAGTATGCGGATGTGTGTGGATTACAAAGCTCTTAACAAAATTACAGTAAAGAACAAGTATGCTTTACCCAAAATCGAGGACTTGCTTGATACCCTGTCTGGTGCTAAAGTATTTAGTAAGATAGATCTCAAGAGTGGGTATCATCAAATCAGAATTGCTGAGGGGGACAAATACAAGACTGCTTTTTGCACACGGTATGACTCTACGAATTTAATGTGATGCCATTTGGACTGACTAATGCTCCTGCAACCTTCATGGGTGCTATGAATGATAATTTCAGGCCTTATTTAGATAAGTTTGTGCAAGTCTTCTTGGATGATATTTTAATTTTCTCTAAAGATGAAGCTCAGCATGCGGAGCACTAAAAGATAGTCACGGACACTTTGAGGAGGAATCAATTATATGCCAAAATGAGCAAATTTGATTTTTTTAAGAATACTATTGAATTCTTGGGTCACGTGGTCGGTAATGAAGGCATCAGTGTGGATTCTAAGAAAGTTTAGACCATAAGGGACTGGCCAGTACCACAGTTTGTTTCGGACGTTAGATGCTTCCTTAGGTTGGCTGTTTATTACAGGAGATTTATTGAAAATTATTTTACAAAGGCCAGTAAATAGACTGACCTGACTAGGAAGAACATAGGGTATGTGTGGGGGGAAGAGCAACAAGCTGCCTTCCAGACCCTTAAAGATGCTCTCTGTTCTGCCCCAGTCCTAGCCTGCTGACAAAATCACAAAGGATGGAAAGGTAAAGTAGGAGTGGCACCCGGTGCAGTATAAGTGTATGACATTCAATCCACCTGAAATTAACTATTATGTGAATAATAAAGAGCTGCTTGCTATCATTCATGTGCTCAAACAGTGGAGAGCATACTTACATGGTAAAGCTTTTAAGGTGGTTACAGATCATCTACCTTTGACTCACTTTCGGAAGAAGTCCAAGCTGTCGAAGAGGGAGAAACGCTAGAGCCAGATGCTGGAGCAGTTCCAAGTCCAGATTGACTACAAACCAGGGAAGTTGAATCCTACTGATGCACTCTCTAGAAGACTTGACTTCCAAGAGAGGAATTTCAGCCAGCATGCGGTAGATAAAATCCTTTGTGCACTCACTTCATTAAAAGTATAAAAGTCCTTCCTTGAACAACTTAGGAAAGCTACCTTTCTGACCCAACATTTGAGCCCAGCCCCACTGACGGTGTGTGTCCTGCTACTGCACTCGGGTATAGACTAAAGAGAGGGGTCTGGGTAACTGAAACCACTTCAGGCAGGCTGAAGCTGGTCATTCCTAATGACTTAGAACTAAGGTTACTCTTACTGAGTCAAGCACATGACAATTTACTGGGTGGGCGTTTGGGGCAGGCCAAAACTGTTGGCAAATTGGCAAAACATCATCATTGGGATGGGTCGCGTCGTAGGTCTTGAAATATATTAAATCCTGTGTTCAATGTCAAAAGAATAAGTCTAGGCACACATTATCCGGGGGGCTATTACAACCACTACCCATCCCAGCTGCGCGGTGGGAAACAATATCTATAAACTGGGTAGTAACACTACCAAAAACTGGCGATGGGCATAACTCGATATTGGTAGTAGTGGATAAATTGACCAATAATGGTCATTTTCATCCCCACAACTGTCAAAGTAACTGCACTCAAAATTGCGAGATAGTTCTACAACCATGTAGTATGCCAACATGGGCTACCCTCTCATATAATCTCAGACAGAGACTCAAAATTCAAAGGTTATGGAGAGCTTTAATGGGATTAATGGGAGTCAAACAGTTGCTCAGCACAGCCAACCACCCTCAGACTGATGGGCAGACCAAAAGAACTAACCGAGTTTTGCAAGAGGTGCTGAGAGCATATATTAACAAAAAACAAGATAATTCGGATGACCTGTTGCCTCAAATTCAATTTGCGGTCAATAGTGCGGTGCACGCGTCAATGGGAAAGACTTCTTTTGAACTCAGTCTGGGTAGAGTCCCTAAATCTCCTTTAGATGTGTTAGAGGAGTCTTTAACTCACCCTGAGGGACTTGACAATCCGGTGTCTCTCCAATTAACTCAGAAATTTGCTGACACCGTGTCAGAAGTCCAACACAATTTGCACACAGCCCAGGAAAATCAACAAAAATACGCTAATCAACACCGTCGGGAGCTGACATTTTCAAAGGGCGATTTGGTCAAACTGCATTCTCAACGCCTGTATTTGCCTGGTGTGGTCAAGAATAATCTTGGTCCAATCTGGGTCGATCCATATTTGGTGGTGCGCCGAGTCGGTCAGAATGCTTACAGACTGAACATGTCAGCGAAATACAAAGGTCACCCAGTCGTTAATGTCTACTTCCTGGAACCATAAATCAAAGGTGACACACTGTTCACAGGTCGGTTGCCTGTCCAACCGGGACTGGTCCCCGCTGTCAGGGATGGTGACCCTGAGAAATATGAGGTTGATGAGATTTTAGAAGCTCGCTCTGTCCGTCGACTATCTATTTATATCATGAAATACCTGATCAGATGAAAGGGTTACGATACCTCTGGGGATACTTGAAAATTTAAGGACCATTTGACCAATGCCAAAGGGGCGTTGAAACGGTTCCACCTTCGAGCGGCTGGGGCACCTCCCTAACTGTCATTTCAGTTGACATGAGTAGGTGACAGGAGGTCGTGTCTCCATTTAAGTTGGAGAGGGAATGTGCCAGTAAATGGCAGTTAGTGTGCGAGAAAGGGACAGTTATTGATAGTAAAGTGTTAACATAGTGACAGATGGGATAGCCAGTCCCCCATTACTCAAAGTTGGTGGATTGAAAAAGGGACTAGAACATCAACACATCACTTCACTCACCCTGCGCACATATTCATTTGTTTATTTTTCATTGCACTGCAGCTACATTAACTCCTAGTAACCACCCTGTAAGGTAAACAGGAACAAACCTACCATAATAATACAAACTTGCTTCTTTTCCTGCAACTCTTGTGACAAAGATCAAGATTCTACTAACTTGTGCCCGGGTTACATGTGCAGGATGGCTCCCATCACACAAAAGAAAGACAGAAAGCGCAAGGCAAAAGAAGCCAGGAGGAGAATGGAGCAATACCGTAAAAAAGTTGGCAGCGACGTCCCTCACCAGGAGAGAACAAGAAAGGGTCCGCAGACAACAAGAGGCGGCAAGGCGGCAGAGGAAGCACAGAGGAAGGAGCAGGAGGCGAAAAATCTTAGGAAAGCGGAGGAGGAAAGACAGAAGATACAACAAGAAGAAGCGGCGGCAGCAGAGGAGGAGAGAAGGAAGAAGGCTGAAGCTGAGAAGCAGATTAGCCTGGCCACTTACAGATGTACTGTGGTGGTTGGCCAAACCTTTGATAACCTGAAGGAGGCATTACTGGCAGCCCAGGAGATCAACAAGGTGGAACAGAAAACAAAGTTCCAGAGACAAGGAGCTGAAGCCTTGGATAGGCACATTGAGACACACATTGGGGTGGACCTCTACAAAGATTATGCCAAAATGGTGGGGTATACAGCAGAGCAAGCACGGTTTCTTGCAAATGACTCGGAAGATAAGCCGGATTAGTGCCGGGCATAGTGGGGAATCAGAGACTCATCAGGATGGTCAGCATGCAGCCCAATAGCTTCAAGGTTGCAGTATTCTACCTAACACTACTGCCGGCCTACAATAAAGTTGAGAGGAGGAGCTGGGAGTACTTGGCCAAGGAAACAGGGCAGCAGATGTTCTCCCCCCACTGGCTCCCTTGTAGGCTAAAAAAGGCTGAGCATGGGCCACGGTACTACCAGTAGCCCATAGACAGGAGGTGGATGACCGTCACTAACAGGTTGCAGGAGTGTGACCGGGCCTACCCAGATGACTTCCACTATGGGCTCGACGGCTACCTCATCCTACCACCTCACATTGCCCCTTGGGACCCCAGGCTGAAGATGAATGCTGAAACCAAGGAGCACAGGAGGAGGGGGAGAGACTAATTCTCTAAGGGGAAGCATGCCTTTGTCAAATGGGCAAAGAATGCAGGCCGGATAGATATCAGCAAGCTGAAGGTTAAGCAACCTCCAGCTCGTCCTAAGAAAGGGCGGTCAGTAGATTTTTCCATGTCTACCAGGGAGCAGGAGAACTTAGTGGACGAGACCCCTACCCTCTCAGAGGAGGAAAATGAGGAGAATGAGGAAGAAGAACAAGGCAGAGGAGAAGCATCAGGAGCTGGTACTCAGGAGATCCAAGGGCAGGCAGAAGCAGGGAATCCTAGGGCGCCAAGATCAGGTGTATGGAATGTGATCCCTGTCATGGAGGCAACAGGATCCCGCACTCGTTCTCCCAGCCCACCTGCCCAGACAGGGAAAGAAGCTGATCAGACTGTTCTGGCAGCAAAAAAAGGCATAAATCCCCAGAGGACAGGGGCACCAGAAGAACAACACGTGAAGTACCCAGAGGTATGTTGGCCACCCCCTTGAGGCGGGGACATGTGCTTCTTGCCAATGTATTTCATTATCCTACCAGAATGCCTGTTTATGTGGGCATAAACACCCAGGTAGTTGAAGAACAAGCTACAATCCTTTGTTCTTCTCAAGGCCCAACTTTAGAAAAAACAGGGTTCTTTAGAAGGCCAGCTGACAGACCTAGAGGGCTGTCCAGATCGAGGTCGAGATCTCAGTTCCCTGATTTTGGAGCCCCACGAACAACCCCCTAAACATCAAAATCATCCTCTAATTAAGCCTCGCTGGAGGTCTCTTTGTTTGCATTCCACAACGGAAGTGAACTGAGGGTAGAGGTGACAGTTCACTGTCACTAGTGATCCCCACAGCTAGGCAACAATGTTGAAGCAAGAGGCAGGCGGTGGGAGGTTAGTTCTGTTAGTTCCCTGACCAAATAATCCTACAGTTTAATGTTGCCAAGACGACAACAATTTAAGTTGGAGGGATTGCAATAAATCAGTATATTAGTAATTATAATATTCTTTCAAATATAATAGTTAATTAAGTTCAGCCTGTTGAACTTTAGTCAACATTCAGTCTGCTAACTTTATAAAATTATCAGTTTAATGACTCAGCCGAGAGCAACAGGCTGAAGTTAACTTAGGTCAGCTTGCTGACACATTCTTTGACAGCCAGCTGACTTCCGTACTCGGTAGCAGCGAATTGCCTAGATATGCATCTAAGGGTGATATGCTAGACGAGTGGCCAGATGACATCCTTGGGATGGATGGCGATTCGGGATGATGGGAGATGGCTGTGGATTTGGTTAGCCGAGGTCCTACCAACGTGGTTAACTCTTGGGTAGGCGGGGCCATCGCACTTGCCGTTGAACAGTAAACTCATTCCATATACATATGCTAGAGATTGCTCTCGAGTTCGGCATTTGGAAACAAGGCCAACTCTCTTGTACCGCTTACTGAGAGATATCTGAATCCAAGGCGAGAAGCCATTGATACGCACTGTCTTCTAGCCTTGCTTATGTATGAGTTAATTTGATTTTATTATTGATGCTAGTTTACTTGCATTTGACTTGCGAGTATTTTCCACTGCTAGTGTGTTGTCTTTTGCTGTTTAATCAGTTACCAAAAAATACCATAAAGGTTACTCGCTGATGTAAAGATCTTTATTGATTATCAATCGCCTATCGGTAAGTCAATTTACTATAGTGGGCAAGAAACTTGGTGTCATCTGATTTGTGGGGGTAGAATACGTGGGTGCCTTCACAGGTGTGGCTGCGGTATGATGCCAAGTTGTGGGTGGCGCGTGCTACGACGCTGCAAATTGGCCCCGAGCGATTTCTACCCTTTTCTAGAGTTGGCGTATTGTTTTCCCATATTTGAGACACTCAAATAACGAGCGTGTGACCCTAGGGTCTAACCCCGCCACCTAAAGAATGAACCCAAATCTAAAACTTCACACCTCAGCTCATGAACCTAAAACCTTCGCAAAGTCAAGGCTGTTCCTTTATCGCATCTAGAAGTGTCTGGTATATTACCATTAGGATCCCCTTGGAAGTTACTTTCAGTGGTAAATAGACTCATATTCGTGCTTCAATTTACTTATCTGTTCATTTTTGCCACGCATTTACAGCGAGGTCAAACACGAGCTCTGCAGATGTTCCTAGCTTTGTGCTTGGTGACGGCCGAATCTATTCTGCTCGACAATATAGACTTTATATTTCTTAACCTTTGCCTCTTTCACAAATTGTGCCAATTGTGCAAACGGCATACAGAAAGTTTGTTGTTTGCTCATTGTGTTTGACAAGGTTATTATGGCAAAACAATTTAAGTACATATTTTATTATGTGGTACTTTGCATAGATACTGTAGTCCAATTGATATTAGACTCAAATGAGAAAAGACGTGCACTTAGTAGTATGTAGCACATTTATATACCAGTTGACGCGTCCACTTAGTTCTACTTTGGAGTTACAAGAGGCTATAAATTGTGGTGTGATTGTTTAAATATGGACCATTGTACGTTATGGAAACTACACAAGAGAAGTACTAGGTGAACGTGTGCATGCGGCATTCAGTATGGTGTCAACGTTTGTAAAAGAAAACGTAATAAAATGAAATCACGAAAGAATCATTGGTGACTTGGCATCATGGCCTCTCAAGACTTGAGCATGTAAAGTGTGCTTGACTATGCGGGCCCGGCAGTGTAGAAAGGAGCTGCAATTAACGAGCCCATTCAATCTGAGTTCTCAGAAGTAGGACAGAAGCGTCTTACTTCTACACAGGCTTTTTCCCAAGTTGAGGTTTACAAAATGAACAAATATGTAGTTTGCCGAAATAGCGTCGAAGCTGATTAATAGGCAACACGAGGTCCAGAAAACATCGCCCTCGAGGACTTTCGCTTAACTTTCACAAAGTCACAGCTTACAAAACTTTGAAACTATGGTATCTATGCTGGCCTGGTACGAGCTCTTCGCCCGACACCGCGCCTTAGCAGTTTGCACTGCTGGCTAAGTTCACTCGATTTTTCACTGAGAGTTTTACTTGTTAACTCTGCTCTTGTTATCAGCAATTTGACAATCGAGACTTCTGAACTAACGCAGCTCTCACCATTTTATGCTTTTTGCACACTTGTGGTGTTTGGTCTAGATAGTTGCGCTAGGCTCTTAGCAGAATGTATTCTGCCAGCTCTCTAGTTCTTACAAGGGAGATCCTTTGTTGGGAACTCCTTAGCTCTAACTCTTCTATGGTACAATGAGAGAGAAATCTTTAGGCGTCAGCAGAAGTGTGGCTTCTCGGCTCTTCTGTGGCCTTGGGAACTCCTTCTCCTCTGTGCTTTTTCTTCTTCTCTCCTTTCCGCTCCTGCCCTCCTTCTGCTTCTTGGCAAAATGCGAGGGCAAGAATGAGGCAAGTTTGTGCAAGGCTCATGCCTTTCCCAAGCACCACGCATGCCATCTTCTCTCGAGGATGCCAATGCTTTGTCACAACGTTTGGCTTGCATGACGTTCTTACATTGTTGCCCACAATCTCTCTTAGTAATCGTCACTTAAGATGCATGCATGTCTCGTGACTGTCGCACGTTACTGCTTGGCTTCTCAGTCAGCGGTCACGCCTATGTGGTCTGCGGCTTGTGAAGCTCGAGGTGAACGCCTAAGTTGTGGCTGTCACACAAGGGTCCTAGTTGATATGGCACACACATCCTCACAGCTTCTTTGACGTGGCATTGCCAGGTTGGCCATGCAGTCAGTGTTGCCTTACTGGCTCTGCCGACATAGATTATTGCTGGTCGCGATGAAATTTGCTTCCCAGCTGACTTGTTTGTTTAAACCCTACCCATTGCTGAGTGTCAGTTTGACCTGTCGCAGCCACTCTTTTGGGTGACTTAGACTCTGACTTTATTGCTGATTGCATTGAAGTTAGACTTTTGGTCGGTGCATGAGTCGATGCTTACTTTTCCGTACCTGGGCGGCCGTGACTTGCGCTGCGCGTGCGGCACAGTCAAACGGATAGCAGTCGCGACAACACCGTCAAATAATGGAGAAAAAGCAATTCTCGTCGCGAAATGAAAAGCGCCCCTAGGCTAGGGCAATACCGGGATGGGTGACCTCCCTCAAAGTATATTTTTCCTAAAATATGTTTTTCAAGATAGTTTTTTCACTATCAGGAATTTTTTTTTGCTTGGAGAAACCGAGATTGGCTCGGATACCCATGTAACGTTTTAGCTCAAAAATCTTCGCTCAGTATTCAAGTAAGAAAATAACTCATAAGGAAAAATTCTCAACAACTTGCAATACTTGGAAAATATTGGTGAGAAAAAATCGAGGTAGAGAATGCGTGCTGTGAGAGTTGCACTCACAAGGACTCTTGCAAGTATTCATACTTGCACAACATGAGGCATTAGAGTGCTTCAAGTCACCTGCTAGGTACGTGGTTCATGTTCAATGAGAACAGGCAAATAGGCCTAACCCGTTCGGCCGAATAATCGAAACGGGTCGTTTGGCCATTTAGAGGTTTCGCGACGGTTTTGCGGAAGACCATTTCACGCCATTCAGACGTTTTCGCAATCTTGCGTTTTTTGAAAAGTCGCAACTATTCGCACGATCGTATACATACTCATATGATGTAAACCATTGGTTATGAAATAGCTGTTTGGTCAACTGGTCAGGTGTGAACGAATCAGTCGAAGGATGAGGGTTGAAAACTCCGTGAAAGCAAAGTTGACTTTGTTTGTATTTTGTATTCGTTCAATTTGCAATTGTTATGGAATTGCTCAGACTTGGCCCTAAGGTCGTGGGTTCGATTACGGCCGGCGGCACACTTGTGCTGCCCTTGTGCGGGTTTCTTCCGAATTAACGATTGTCATTAACTCAAAACCATGACGGCCATTGTGCAAAACAATGAAAGTTGAATAAATATAACTAATCGTTGATAAATTAACTTGTTGTTTTATAGTCGATCAAGTTATCATTTATGATTGACCGATTTATACTCTTGCAAAGTAATCAAAGTAGCCTCTACTAGTAATTGCATCTTTTGGTTGTGCGCCATTCGACCGGCAGTAGTCGACATGCGTGTGTGTCGACAATTCAACAAATGCAATGTTTTACAAATAGAAAAATATAACAATTTAAAGGTCATGTCGTGCGGTAGGAGGTCGGGTGCGTATCATCGACACAAGTAATGCATAATAAGCAAGCAGGCTTTGCTGCAATGAAGTCTATAATACATGTGGCATTATAGCCAAAAAGACCGTCAAGCGTCAAATGTTTTACTTAAGGATTAAGGAGTGTGTACTCTCCAGAGTGAGCACCCAAAACTGTAGCATGGTAGAAAAACAACTAATGAAGTCTGGCCCAAAAGATCATTGGAAGCACATCATGATCCTCAAGAGTAGTCCCATACAAGGGTTTAAGCTGTAACTTTGCTCACCACTTGTAAAGTTCTTGAAGTGACTGGAAGCCTGGAGGGCTTGCTCTTCACAAGAGAGTAACTAAGTAGTCCTGAAAACACCAGAGATAAAAGTTTAAGCTTTACTGATAATCTCTGTCACTTACAACTGGCATAATGGAATTTCTAAAAAGATGTTCCTCCAGGGACAGCTCTGGTACTTATACTCCTGCAAACCCGATGTCGTATACGGTGGATCCAATGCATGTAGTCACTCTAGGAGGCTCTCTTATGTCCACTAATGCGTACAAGGCATGTATTAGCACTCCTATGGGCAAAACATAACTCAAACCAATCAAAGCAATGCACGTAGCACATGCTATGTGTCTTCCATTGGTGGAGCTTACCTTGGGTGATTCTACCTAGATAGCGCCTCAAAAGTGAATCTGGAACTTGAGGAATCTTCCTCTAGGAGTCTATGATGCAGTCACCAAGTTATAGCCTCAATGATGCACTTATACTATGAAAAAGCAGGACTTATGTAGGCTAAGGGGCTTGCGGATTTGTGCGCAGTAAGCTAAGGGTCCTTGTGGTTACGAATGGTCAACAATGTCACCTTTGGGGTACATTGAGTCATAAGTTGGCCATTTGGTGTGTTTCCGCTAGGGGCCAAAGGGGTGCGGACTAGATCGCGCCTATCTCGCTCGATACTTTACCAAACGACGCGAAACCGGTGCCATTTGGAAGATGCTTCAACGCGCTACACTGTGGTGACTTGAAAAATGTACAAAAGGTCAATATATGGATGGGTAAAGTCAATGCAAAGTCGGTCTTTCTAGGTTGATGGTTCACGCATAGGAGCTCGGTTTTGTACGTCAACTTTGACTCAATAAATCATGACAGTCATTAAAGAATATATCCTAAGTAGATCGTTACACAAGATGGTAGGTGAGGAGTGTTTGGCTCATAGGTAGTGGGGTGAACACGTGGCCCTATGATCCGCTCACAAGATTCTGCTATTGAGCAGCTGTGAGACTCTCCCTGGATCCCGCGCTCTCCTTTCTACTTCACACGTGTGCCCGTCTGACGAGCACACGTGTGGATGTCAGCCCTAGATTGGCTCGCCTGTAGGGTCGACGCTGGTACCACGAAGGATCTTCCGCTGCCTGTAGCCCCGCACTCACGTGCTATAGGCAAACCCGTTGGGTATGCCCGTGGGTTTGCTAATGGGATAGGGAGAGTAGAGGACCATTGTGGGGGGGAGTCAGAGGTCCTATTTGACTTTATTGTACTTCGCTGTTTGGTCTTTAGTGAATGGTCGCGTCACTTGAACGATGACGCGTTATCACGTTGACGCAATTACCTAGGATATACTTGTTTCGTGAGTTTGGGGCTTCAAGAGTTTTATGGGCACACTACATAGGCGGCTCGCTAACACCGTTTCAGGTGTTAGCTTTGTATGTCCAATTTGGTACTTCGTAAGGTAATGCTTACGCCACTTGTTGCCCTTTGTGCTCAACTCAATCCACTTGTTAGTGTTCATGCTCTCTGCTAGCATTGAGACTGCATTGTTGTCGTAGAGTCGTATCTATAAGAACTCACTTGCGAGGACACCAACCCGAAGCTCGGCCATAGCCTAGTTAATCACCCACTTTTACTTCCCATTAGCGTAGTATGAGATAAATTAGTAACCCACAATTGCATCTTGGCTTGTTTACTACTTTCATAGCTCAACTTTTCCTTAGGCAGTAGCCAGCCTGTTGCTTAGTAGTGCCCAGCCCATACCTCTAGAATTTGCTTTCCTATTTACAACACAAAAATTGTAGACTTCCCCCCCTGCTAGAGGGGGTTCTTACCCACCAACACCTAGGTTACTCAATCGGCTGAGAGTCCCGGGAGCAGTCCCCTCTCGGCATCCCCATTTGTCCTAGTCTTTCTCCTCTCCTTGCCATACCGATGCCTAGCTGCCTACGATAGTCCTTGTCACGACACGGCAGAAGCGTGGCTTCTCGGCCCTTTTGTGGCCTTGTGAACTCCTTTTCCTTCGCGCTCTTTCTCCTCTTCTTCTTTTGCTACTGCGCTTCCTTCCGCTTTGTGGCAAAATGTGCAAGGCAAGAATGAGGTAAAGTTTGTGCAAGGCCTATGCCTTTCCCAAGCACCAAGCACGCGATTCTCTCTCGATAATTTTAACGCTTAGTCACAACGTTTAGCATGCATATTGTTCTTGCAACCGTCCCTTATGACAACTTAAGTTTTTGACATCACTTAGCATGCATGCCCGCCCCGTGACGATCGCGCGTGTCTGCTTGGCCTCTTGGGCAGCGTGCATGCTTATGTGTGTAACAATCCGCCGCGTGGCTGGATGCGACGCGTGCGACACGTCGCGTGGAGCAATGGAAGTGTTGGTTTGAATTGCATGAGTACAATTAGCGCTCGATCAAAGTACCTCGAGTTACCTTTCTGTTCGTATCGCTACAATGGTATCGAAGCGCGAATGTACGCAATCGTGTCTAGGAGACGAGGGTTCAAATTTTGCGGGGTGCGAAACTCGTCGATGGTACGATGGCACAGCAACCTTTGGATTGTGCGAAGAAAGGACACTATCCCAAAACAATGTTCCTCACGGATGCCGGAGCATGAGTGCCCGGGATATGCACACTTGTAGGTGGGAGGAGTGTTACGATCCGCCGCGTGGTCGGATTTGGCCCGTGCGACGCGTCGTGTGGAGCGTGCCGGTCTAAATTGTATGAATACAATTGGCGCGCGATCAAAGAACCTCGAGTTACCTTTTTGTTTGTATCGCTACAATGTGGCCTTAGAGCCCATGTTGCTCGAGGTGGTTGCTTAAGTCGTGGCAATTTTGTTACGTTTCTGCTTTTCAAGAGGATCTTTCCTCGGTATTCAAGGAATATTTAATTCAAGTGGAAGGAAAATCTGTATAATTGTGCAAATCGACGAATACTCGAAAGAGCGAAAATGTAAACTAACGTAGAATGTGTGCTTGTGAGAGTTGCACTCACAATGACTCTTGCAAGTATATATACTTGCAAATCTTGAGGCACTGGAGTGCTTCGAGTCACCACCTAGGGCACAGGTTCATGTTCAACGAAAACGGAGGAAAGGTTACAAAACCGTTCGGCCGAATGCTCCAAACGAGCCGTTTGGACGTTTGGAGACTTTTCGACGGTTTTCCGAAATAACCGTTTCACGCCAAACGGGCGTATTCGCGTTCACGCGACTTTTGAAAAGCCGCGATGGTTCGCGGAGTCGCGTGCACTTACTTTTGCCATGAGCGGGTAGTTACGAATAACTACTTCGCCAATTGGTTAGGTGTGAACGTTTCAAACGACGAGTCGCGGGTTCGAATCCGCTCGGATGCAAAGTCACTTTGCATATTAATTGTTGTTTGAATTTTACGACGCTTTCTCCGTATTAACGACTGGTCGTAAATGCGAAGTTTGTGACTGTGCATTATCCGAAATAATGACAATCAAATCAACTTAATCAATCCGTGATTTATTAAGTTATCATCTCATAATTAATCAAAGTAACTTTATGAATAATTATGTCGTACTTTTGCGAAGTAGTCGAGTTACGTTACGACGCTTTTGCAATAGTATCTTGGTCGTTTCGCCAATCGACCAGGAATTAATCGACACACACCTGTGACGAATAATTGAATGTGATGCAATCATATATCAAATAATATGATAAATAGTATAACGTACTTTAGGTAATTGGGAAAACGTCCCAAATACGCCTAAAATAGCTCGGATCGTTACACTCCTCCCCCCTTAAAAGAACTTAACGTCCTCGTTAAGCGTACGTCTTTTAAGTCTTAAAGTGTCAATACTAGTCGTGACTAGCGTAAAACAGTGGGTGAGCGATTGGACTATGCATCATCACAGTGACGTAAAAGAGCGTTTACTTGGCCGCGTCCCTTTTGCGTTTGTTCTTTGGTGTACGAAGCGCGCCTGGTAGCACACCTGCCTTAGCGCAGAACTCTTGAGCTTGAGCCCATCGTAACCAATATCCTTGAACCAAGTCCTTACAATTAAGTAGGATCTCATCTTGAGGTTCGTACGAATTCCAACTTGAATCGTAATCGAGCCATTTGATCAAAAGCTCCACTCGAGGAGGCTTATGACGAGTGTAGCGGTGGCCTAACACCTCCTCTACATCCCAGGCTTTATCATCATCGTCGAGTTCCAACTCTGGTGCTTGTGGCTGATAGCGGCCATCGGACCTAAACAGTTTTAGTAAACTGACATGGAACACAGGATGCGTTCGCCCCATGGATTTAGGCAAATCCAGTCGATATGCAACAGGTCCAACCTTTGCAGTTACGATAAAAGGGCCTACCCAACGAGGCAGAAGCTTGCGCTTTCCTGGGTGCTTGAGTTGTAGGTTTTTAGTTTGCAAAAGTACTTTATTGCCAACTTCAAAACTTAACTCAGTCCTGTGCGTGTCAGCAAACGTTTTCTGTCGGTCTCGAGCAGCGGCCAAGGCCAACTTCGCGTTCTTGTGCACCTCTTGAAGAGAGTGGACAAAGAGGCGTGCACTTGGTACTCTCATGGTTGACATCCCCATCTGACCATGAACTACGTGTGTCAGGGGAGTGTGCGGATGTCGCCCATAATTAAGAAAAAATGGAGTTTCCTTAACACTTTCCTGATAAGCATTATTAACTGCGAACTCTGCGACTGAAAGGAGGGTGTCCCAATCGTCTTGACGAGGATTCACATAATGCCTAAGGAATTGTTGCAAAACGCGGTTCAAGCGTTCAGTCTGACCATCGGTCTGAGGATGGAAGCTAGTTGACATCTTAAGGTTCGTGCCAAAATGCGAGCAAACTTCCTGCCAGAAGTGACTCGTAAATCGACTATCACGATCGCTTATGATCTCTTTAGGCATGCCATGTAACTTGAACACGTGATCCACGAAGAGACGCGCGGTCTCGACTGCATCAAGCGATGGTTTAGTGGCCACAAAGTGGACCATCTTAGTGAAACGATCGACGATCGTTAACACCCCATTGTGTCCTCTATCAGTGGTAGGCAATTCAACGACAAAGTCGAGGCTTATGCTTTCCCAAGGAGCACCTGCAAGTTCCAATGGTTGCAACTTCCCAGCTGGCCACGTATGGCTAGGCTTATTCCTTTGACATGTCGCGCAGTTGACGATGTACTCAGTAACATCAACCTTGAGGGACGGCCAAATGTACCCTCGGCGCAAAAGATGTAAGGTTTTGGTAATTCCATGATGACCTGAGTAAGGAGAGTCATGCGCTTCTCGTAGGAGCTCATGTCTTACTCGGCCTTCTGGGACAGCAATGCGCCCATTGTGCCACCAAAAACCGTCCTCAAACGTATAGTCTGAGTGTCCTTTCCTTTTGTCCATTCTGTCCATCGTTGTGGCTACACCACTCAAGTCAGAACCCTGGAGATCTAGGAAAAACGGATCTTTGAGATAGCCTTCGTGAAATAGTTGATGCAGGTCAAGTACTTCAGAAGTTTGCATGCTACCCAAATCGGGTTGGCCCGCGTCACCAGGCCTGGCAACGCCAGTCGTCTGGAGGGGTACAGAAGAATCAAGGGTGGCCGCCCTCGAAACCTGACCATTTCGTCCTTGCAAACTCGCAACAGTCCCCAACATCAAGTGGTGAAGGGGAATTCGACTTAAAGGGTCCGCAACATTATTGCGACCAGGGCGATACGCCCAGTTAAAGTGGAATCGTTGCAAGAACTCAGACCATCTCGTCTGGCGCCTCGATAGCGTTGGCTGTATTTGAAAGAAGGTATTTGGACAGTGATCCGTAACCACGGTCAAACCCTTGCAACCTTCCAAATAACATCGCCAAGTGTTTAAAGCATATATGACCGCCCAGAGCTCCTGCTCTGTCGTTGAGTAATTTTGTTCGGCGGGTGTCAGCTTTCGACTCTCAAAACTGATGGGCTTGCCTGCCTGCAGCAGAACAGCCCCTACTCCAACACCAGACGCATCTGCGACTACCTCGTAAGGCAAGTCGGGATCGGCTAATGAGAGAAGTGGCGCATTAGTGAGTGCATACTTAATGCGCTCAAACGCAATTTGCGTATTCTCATTCCAAATGAACGTCGTATCTTTCCTCGTCAGAGCAGTGAGTGGCGCGGCCATCACTGAGTAACCTTGCATAAACTTACGAAAGTAGTTTGCAAACCCAAGGAATGAACGTACAGTATGCACATCAGTCGGGACGGGCCAATCTGCGACACACGCAATCTTGGCTGGGTCAGGGCGCACCCCTTTCGAACCCACTATGTGCCCGAGGTACAAAAGTTCATCCTTTAGGAAGGAACATTTCTTGAGCTTAGCGTATAGCTCTTGCTCACGAAGGATTTGCAACACCAACTCGAGGTGCTTGTAGTGCTCGTCCTTGTTCTTTGAATAGACCAGGATATCGTCGAGGTAAACCTGGACAAATTTCCCCAAATATGGTCGAAACAAATCGTTCATCGTGCTTTGGAATGTCGCGGGTGCATTGGTAAGTCCAAAACTTAGGACTTTGTATTGGAAGTGCCCAATAGGCGTACGAAACGCTGTCTTGGGGACATCCTCAGGTGTGATTCGTATCTGATGATAGCCTTGGGCTAAATCAAGCGAGGAGAACACGCATGCCCCTTGCAGAGAATCAAACAAGTCATCAATGCGAGGTAACGAATAGCGGTTCTTGACCGTTATGTTGTTCAACGCACGATAATCAATACACATCCGAAGCGTCCCATCTTTCTTTTGGACAAAGAGTATGGGTGCCCCAAATGGAGAAGAGCTCGGCTCAATCCAGCCTTTCTCAAGCAAATCGGTAATTTGGTCTTTCATCTCGTTCATCTCCAACGGGCTGAGGCGATAAATTGGCCGCCAAGTTGGGAGAGCATCAGGAACGAGAGGAATCGTATGTCCAATACCCCTATCAGGCGGTAGGCCAGGCGGTATTTCACTTGGAAACACTGACTTGTACTTTTGCAAAAGAGCAGAAAGTTCAGCTGTAAGTGTGTCGTCATGACCAGTCAAATCGAGTGTAGGCTCCTCCTTGGAGAGCTTAGTGACTGGGGAATCAGGTCGTAGTAATCCAAAGAAAACATTTTGACCTTTCTTTGCCAAACGTCTAGCTTGCTTAATGGACAATAGAAGAGTCTTGGAGGGACTTTCTAATTCCATATCGGGCTTTAGGGATTGAAGAGTGATCTTCCTTGTCCCTTTGCGTACAATGCATGTCTTTTGACTGAAGTCAAGCAATGCACTTGTTTGCGGAAGCCAAGTCGTTCCCAAAATTGCATCAATACCCTCGGGCAACTTAGTAACATAGAATTGTTCGTGGCCGATGTATGATTGCACTTTGAGCTGCAACTTTATCTTTCCAAGAGTACAAGCTAAGGAACCATCGCCAAGTCGAAGGTCCTCGGTCTTGAGTGTTGGAATCAACTTCATTCCTTGTGCAAAGCGTGCACTAATGAAGCTCACTGACGCGCCTGAATCAATGATGGTGAAGCATGACTTGCCTGAAACTTTTGCGTCAAACGTCATACTTAGCCCCAAAGAAGCATTATGCATCACTAGCAATGTCCTCGCCTTGAGAGGAAGGTGGAAAATATGGAGCTCCTTTACCAAAATTCCATTTTGCATTGTCGATCGCGCTTGAAACCGAGTGATCGGGTCAAAGTACCAGCGCTTGTTTGTGAACGCCGCAATATAAATTGGAGCGAGACACTTGTGCATTTTCCTTAGTCGTGCCAAGTGTGCGAAACACTTTTCGAGGTTAGGATCATGCGGCTGAAAGTGCAAGAACATGGAATCATGGATGCACTCGAGTTCCATAAACTCAGCAAAGCTCAACACTTGCATACAAATATATTCGTTTCGAATTATATTTATATCGGGTATGCCAGAGTGTACAAGAACCTGTGGTGCTTGCGAACAAACACCTTGAAGTTCCTGCTCACTAAGTCGTGTTGTCAATAGCTCAGAAGAAATTGGCACTTATCAAGTTAAATGCAATGTCAACCTTGACATGATTTGAGTGAGCGTTGTGATAAGCAGGGCGGTGTTCTTATCGCTTTCAAGCTCAAATCCATGTGAGAGGGGTGAGTCACAAATGGACGAGATAGAACAGATGCAAAAGCATCGTGCCAAAGCAATAGAGAAAGGGAAACAATCCATAAACTCACAATCAACCTAATGTCAAAGAAACATGTCAAATTTGGGCAAAACGTGACCAAATATGGATGACAATGTTCTGAATCCAGAAATTGTGCGCGAGTCAATTCTCGTAGAATGACAACAAGTGCGACAATGTCATGGAAAAGACCGGTGGGCAAATTTCCCTTGTGTCTATCAAAACACACGCATAGCATCCAAGAACACAAAGTGGGTGGGATGGGTGGGGATGAGAAAGAAAGTCCCCTATGGACCCCTTTTGTGTGCAACGGTGCAAAAAGCTCCAAACGGGTGCAGATTTTGACTTGAACATGTGCAAGGGGCTGAATAGGCGCCCTTCACCACAAAAGTCGAAATCGTCTGAAAAAGAAACAAGCGCGTTGTTAGTAACGGCGAAAAAAGAAAGTTTCAACGGAAAAAATTCCGACAGCGCCTAGTTGGCCTGAGGGACCGTTGAGGTTGTCGTCGTGGCCAGCGGCAAGAGCGGCAGCAGCGTTGGCACTAATGTCGGTTCCATATGGAAGCCGAGGTTTCTGCCCACGAACTACAATAAGCGATCGTAGCGCACGGCAGGACTGGGATGGGTGACTGCGCCAACAATCTGCCCCAAAAACTATGATAAGCGACCGTCGCGCAGGGCAGAACTGGGATGGGTGACCGCTCGACAAGCTGCCCCAGAAACTATGATAAGCGACCGGAGCGCAGGGCAATACTGGGATGGGTGACCGTCCGAATAAAGAATTGCCCCTAAAATATATTTTCCCAAAATATATTTCCAAACCACTAAAAAAAAATTTTCTTGGAGAAACCGAGATCGGCTCCGATACCAATGTTACGTTTCTGCTTTTCGAGAGGATCTTTCCTCGGTATTCAAGGAATATTTAATTCAAGTGGAAGGAAAATCTGTATAATTGTGCAAATCGACGAATACTCGAAAGAGCGAAAATGTAAACTAACGTAGAATGTGTGCTTGTGAGAGTTGCACTCACAATGACTCTTGCAAGTATATATACTTGCAAATCTTGAGGCACTGGAGTGCTTCGAGTCACCACCTAGGGCACAGGTTCATGTTCAACGAAAACGGACGAAAGGTTACAAAACCGTTCGGCCGAATGCTCCAAACGAGCCGTTTGGACGTTTGGAGACTTTTCGACGGTTTTCCGAAATAACCGTTTCACGCCAAACGGGCGTATTCGCGTTCACGCGACTTTTGAAAAGCCGCGATGGTTCGTGGAGTCGCGTGCACTTACTTTTGCCATGAACCGGTAGTTACGCATAACTACTTCGCCAATTGGTTAGGTGTGAACGTTTCAAACGACGAGTCGCGGGTTCGAATCCGCTCGGATGCAAAGTCGCTTTGCATATTAATTGTTGTTTGAATTTTACGACGCTTTCTCCGTATTAACGACTGGTCGTAAATGCGAAGTTTGTGACTGTGCATTATCCGAAATAATGACAATCAAATCAACTTAATCAATCCGTGATTTATTAAGTTATCATCTCATAATTAATCAAAGTAACTTCATGAATAATTATGTCGTACTTTTGCGAAGTAGTCGAGTTACGTTACGACGCTTTTGCAATAGTATCTTGGTCGTTTCGCCAATCGACCAGGAATTAATCGACACACACCTGTGACGAATAATTGAATGTGATGCAATCATATATCAAATAATATGGTAAATAGTATAACGTACTTTAGGTAATTGGGAAAACGTCCCAAATACGCCTAAAATAGCTCGGATCGTTACAAATTTCTCAATAGGTCCATGGCCGAGGTGGCCTGTTTATACAGCTTCACCTAACTTGGCATTTGACCGGGTGGCTGCTCAGTTAATGATGGCTTACTTGACATCTGCTGGCGTGGACCGTTCGCTGGTTCCAGCATGGTCAACTTTCCAGCTGACTTGGTTGTCAAACCCCACCCATCATCGAACGTTGGTTTTAACTTATCACAGTCACGCTTCCGTGTGACTTGGACTTTGACTTTCAACATTGACTATGCAAATGTTAGTCATTCAGTTGGCGAGTCCACATCGACTTTACCGCACCTGGACGGCCGTGACTTGCGCCACGCGTGCTGCGGCGTGAAACTAATAAAAGTCAGAGCACCGCGTCTAAATTTCATTTTCATACGTGTCACATTAAACTTAGATTTATGAAATAAAATCTCATTGTCTTCTATTGTTTAATATAGTCCTTTGAAAATGCTCCAAAATTCGTGGAAGCGTGGAGACTTTGAAATTTGGAGCAATGACTCTCTGATATAATGCGTATGCTGTAGCATGCCCCACCTTGTGCTTTGTCTCTTGCTACATTATAAATTATCGCTCCACTAACACACTAATTTGAGGGATGGCATGGACATGCATGGACATATATCGCAAAGATACTGACGTTTAATATGCCGCGCTATTTTTGATTCTCGGCCGTCGATATGCACATCTTGTTTATTATGAAAGGTTTGTGCTAGTTTTTTAAAGGGTATCTGCTCAATGACAAGATGCTATATGTACCATCGGGTCCAACTAGGTCCGCCACTTACAGCAAGTGTGTAATCTCGATTGATATTTTTCAGAGCTTATCTTCCCCTCGTCCCATTTCTCATTCTCATAGCTGTCAATGCCTCTGCTTGCTCGAAACCTTTGACACTCAAAACATGATGAACAATGTTAGCGCGAGGCTGCACAGGACTCACCTGGAAAGGTGATCAGACCCGCGTTTTGCGACGACTACCGGGCTCATGGGGTGCTTACTGGCTGCGACTAATTCAATTCAATGAAAGTTTTTGCAAGATGTGCAAGTCGGGTGCAAAGGGTTTCGATTGTGATTATCAGCCTAAAGTGGGTTGAAAATATCGAAGGTTTGAAATCAAGGCGCAACCGAAAATGTGTTGTTATCAACGCTCAAACTTTAGAGGGAGTTATCACCCCATGACCCGCTCATACCGAGCTAGCTCCGGCTAGAACAATCAACATTTGACATCAAGCAGCGCATTTGCATTGAGCAGAAATCAGCAAGAAACCGGCATCCTTTGCACCGTGAGGTGAATCACGTCAAATTGGCATATCGACGGCTCAAGATCGATTTGAGCGTAACATCATGAGCGTCAGCATCCTTGCCACCAATGTGTATGCCAACCGTGCTTTTTGTGTGTCAAAAAGGCGGTGTTTTGTGGTTTAGGAATGGACAGCGCTCAAGAGAGAGCATGCTACAGTGAATGCCTCCTGTCAAAAAGACTTGGCAAAGTATTTTGAACTCCACGCACTTCCACGAATTTTGGAGCCCGAGAAATGATTTCTCCAAGGACCATAGTAAAAAAAGTTAAATGTTACCTCAAGACACCAATCCTTTGTAGATCATTGGCTCTCTCTAAACCCTACACCCTAAACCCTCTGCCTTGGGGTACTCTAGAACCCGTGGCTGCCTCTTCCTCCCCCTTATTGCCAAAGAGTACACTCCCTGTGAGCTACATTCCCCCAAACCAGCAACAGCGAAGTGTGCAGTACGTACCTTTGCACTACGCCCAAGTACCACTGCAATCTCCAAGACTGGTGTCTACTCCCGGCGCTCCAACCCTCCCGGTAAATCCTTGACCAGAATCATTTGTTAATGTACTGCAAAATTATGCAGTTTATTGCAATATTTGAGGGGTCTCGTCTTGAAATATTTTTGCTTCCTTGAGCTATTCATGTTCATGTTCATGAAAGCTAAATTCCTAAACTATCCCAACAGTCATTGCCTGCACCGTTGTTTATAGCCCATTCATTATTTCCCTTATCTTCTTTCTTCCTTACTGTGGTCTCCTCACGCGGTGAATCACAACGTCAACACAGCGCCCCTCCAACAGCACACCATTGGAATGGACAACAACAACTTTCCAAACTTTGCTATAAACTTCTCAAGCAAACTTTTGTATTATGAGAAATTACTTTGATGCTTGTACATATCATGCCCATTTCAATTGATGTGTGCCTCTAGCATTTATGGTTCATATGATACCCAGGCTCAATCCTGTAAGTGCCTCATTGCCTATATCTTCCTTAAATTTACCATTATAACTTTCCCTCTATGCGTGATTTGACACACGATCTCGACCACAACGGGACCAAGCGTTGATCCAACAAAATCCCATTGGCATGGACAACAATGGCAATACGCAAGTGCCTTATGTTGGTTCGGCGTTGCTACAGGCTGCCAATGGCACCCCACCTGCTATTGTTGGATACCCCTCTGCACCAGTTGCAGCAGTTGAGGTACTGTGCTTTTTAGGATTGTTTTGGACCTCATTTTATTGCTATCATGGACAAGTCTTAGTATTTGTTTAGGCATGTTTATTACACCTGCTTAAGACCTGTTACATTCAACTACTTGTCCTTGTTATGCATATGTCTTGCTTGCTCCGAACCTCGCTATGCGTTGCACCCTTTTCCTGCCCTTTTACCGCACCTATTTTCCCCCAATTACCTGCTACCGCCTCTTATGCTGCTGTTGAAATTTATTTCCTCGTGTGCTCTCAACCTAGCTGTCTTTGTCAGCTGCTTGTATGCGCATCCTTCTTCTGTGCTATTCACCTGCTTGCACATGCTTCTTTGTCTGCTCTGAACCTTGGCGTGCATTCCACCTATTTCTTGCTTTTAGACAAAGCTTTTTTCCTGTTGTTCATCAGCTTGCGTCACTTTTGCTACTATTTTTTACTATTCTCTTCTATGCTTTGAACCTTGCTTTGAGCTGCACCTTTATTATGATTTTTTATGCGTGCAAAAGTAGTACTACGCCTGTTGTTTTCCATGATGCCTCTTGCTAACAAATACTTTGCACCCCATCACAGGTAATTCCTCTGGCAGGGCAGCTTCAGGCAGTCAGCAATACAGTGGCTTAACTTCCTCTTGCTAAAGTCGTGCCAGCCTTGGCTACAGCTCGTCCCCTGGCCAAGATACCGTGGACAACCAGCTGTGTCGAGAAGCTCATCATGGTGCAGTATGAGTATCTGGTTGAGCAGAGGCGTAGTGGCAACCCTCACATCAACTGCGTCACTGACAAGAATAAGTGAAAACATCACCAAGACCCTGGGGCAGGCCACTGGCATCTAACGCACCAGTACTTCGGTGAAAGGCAAGTTTCAAAAAGTCTCTAGAGCTCTCAAAGTCATCTTTGACTACAACGTGCATGCTCCTACTAGTCAGGTTTCTTACTGGGAGGTGACTGATGTTGAACGCAGAGCTAGATGGGACATGGATGGCGATTGGCCTGATGAGACTTTGTATGAGTTTTTGTACCCCTATGCTCAGTGCAGGGCAGAATTTGTTGATCCGGGTGAGCAGGACCATAATGACCTCATGAATCAGAAGGACTTAGCTAGGGCTGCTGAGCGTGCTAGAGCTAGAGAGGAAGCAGCAGCTGCAGCTGTTGCAAATCCTTTCCCTAACATTAGTGCGGGCTCTTGTGCGGGCCAACCTGAACCTGCCAGGAGTAGAGTGAAAGGGGCAAAGTGCCCTAGTGGAAGCGTAGTGACTCACGAGGAAAGGAACTAGTTGCCATCATACTAGAGAGTGCAGCGGCATATCACTAACAAAGCTTAGGAAAATTACTCAACATTTTGAGTAGCAGGAAACTGCTCACCAATGATGTAGGATGAAAGGCCTTGTCATTACAAACCCGTAGAAATTTACAGAAGTGAAAACTGATAAGAAACAAAGAAGTTATGCCTATTTATAATTTTCTGCCTAAGTGCTCCCCCTAGGAGGAAGCTACGGATTTTCCTAAGTGTTCGTCAAATCGTCCCCTCCAGAATATTCGTGAGTAAGCCAGATTAGTCTAATCTGACGTGTCGGGCCGAATTGACGTCCACATACATGCATCGACATTACTAGAATATTCTATCTTAGACGCGCTAGGCTAAACCGAAACTTCTAGGTAAATCGACCTAGTCGGCACTCCGCGTCAGCCGAACTTACGTGAAGGTTCGAGTTCATTCTAACGGGCCAGATCGCTCGACGCTGTCGGTCAATCCGACGGTCGCGCTCACCGCGAATTAAGGACAGTCGTCAACCGACCTCAAAACTAATTAAACTTCGGAAATCCATAACTCTCTCAATACTTGACCAAATTCGATGAACTTTATATCAAAATGACCACAAAAATGCACTCTACACTACTATACAATCAAAACATACTTTCATGAAACTCAAAAATGCACTTTATAAACCTATGACCTTACATCATCCCCCTCCTCAAGATGCGACGTCCTCGACGCATTCTGCAGATAACGTCTCAACTTACTCTTACAATGAGTCAAGTTGGCCTCTGGCTCCCAAGTGTTGTCGTCCGCATGGTAGCCTTTCCACTTGACCAGATACTCTTGGACAAATCGTTGACCTCGCTTGACTCGTCGATCGCCGACAATCGCCTCCACTTCATACTCCAATACATCATCGATCTCGACCGGTGGTGGCGGTGTAGGTAGTCGTCCTGGATGTCCTTCATTCGGGTCAACGTATGGCCGCAGACAACTGACATGGAACACATCATGGATACGCCAGCCTGAAGGAAGTTCCAACTTGTAGGCCACTGGATTCACCTGCTTGAGCACTACAAAGGGACCTGTAAACCGTGCCCGCAGTTTCCTCTTGCCTGTGAAAGGTAGGTTCTCTGTGGACAAGAGTACTTTGTCGCCCACTTGGAATGTCACTTCCCTCCTGTGCTTGTTAGCATGCTTGACCTGCTCTTGTTGTGCCTTCCGAATACACGTCTTCGCCATATCCCAAGTCTTGGCCATCTGCTCCATAAAAGCTTGTGTAGTAGGAACCTGAGTCTCCTTGGCCTTCTCCAACAAGATGTTCCCTGGATGATATACTTCTCTCCCATAAACCATAGCGAATGGTGACTGCTTGGTCGATCCCTGCATGCTGTTGTTGTAGGCAAACTCCAATCCTGGCAGCTTCTTGTCCCACTCTGAAGGGTCCTCCATAGTGAAACTCCTGAGCACCTCTTGCAGAGTTCTGTTGAGCCTCTCACTCTGCCCGTCTGTCTGAGGGTGATAGGAAGTGCTCATACTCAGCTTGGTCCCCATCAAAGTAAACAATGACCGCCAAAAGTTGCTAGTAAACCTTGGATCCCGATCTGAAACAATCACCTTCGGCAACCCATGTAGCCTGAAAATATGATCAAAGAATAGCCGTGCCACATCTGCTGCCGTAGAAGTCTCCTTCATGGGAATGAAGTGAGCCATCTTGCTGAGTCTGTCAGACACAACCCATACTGCATCGTGCCCTTGACCACTGACTGGTAACGATGTGATGAAGTCCATAGCAATCTGCTCCCAAGGATACTCTGGAATAGGCAGGGGCTGCAATGTACCTCCCTTCTTTTGATTTGGTGTCTTGTTTCTCTGGCACGCATCGCAACTCCTGATCCACTCCTCGATGTCCTTGTCCATATTTCTCCAGTAGTATTCCCGCTTCAGCACGCTTGCCGTCTTCTCGCTTCCAAAGTGTCCAGCATATAAGCAGTCATGATGCTCCGCAAGTAGTAAGTCTCGTAGCTCCTTGATGTCAGGTACCACCACTCTCTTGGAATCACCATAATACCATATGCCGTCCTTCTTCTGCATACTCGAGTTGAACTCAGCTGCTCCACCATCAGCAAACTCTGGGTCCTCCTCATAACCTCTTTGAAGCTTCTCCTTGAAGTCCATATTCTCCTTGATGACTGAGACAGCTGCAAGGTCACACCTCCTGGATAAAGCGTCTGCAGGGTTGATCTTCCCAGGTAAGTACTCAATCTTGTGGTCGAACTGTTGCAGAAACTCCATCCACCTTGCCTGTCTTGGTGTCAACGTTGGCTGCGTCATAAACTTCTCCAAGCTCTTGTGGTCGGTCTTGATGAACACCTTCCGGCCGTCCACATAACATCGCCAAATCCTCAAAGCCTGGATAATAGCCAACATCTCTCGCTCGTGTGCTGCATAGTTCTGCTCAGCAGGACTCAACTTCCTGCTCTCATATGCCACAGGCTGCAATCCTTTGCCCTGGTCCTGGAGAAGAATGGCTCCCACTGCGAAATTTGATGCGTCCGTGATGATGGTGAAAGGAAGCTCTGGACTTGCAATTGCCAACACAGGTGCCTGTGTCAACAGCTCCTTAATCTTCTCAAAGGCTTGCTGCTCCTTGTCACCCCATAGCCACTTCTCCTGCTTCTTCAACATGTCCGTGAGCGGTGCACACACCTTGGCAAATCCTTCAATGAAACGTCGATAATAATTCGCCATGCCGAGGAAACTCCTGAGTTGATGAATATCAGCAGGTACCGGCCAATCTCTGACTGCTTGCACCTTCTTCTGCTCCACCTTGACTCCTTCAGCTCCCACTATGTGTCCAAGAAACTCGACCTCCTTGAGACAGAAGTCGCACTTGCTCATCTTCCCATACAGCTTCTGATCTCTCAAGACCTCCAACACCTTCCTCAGATGCTCCACATGCTCTTCCAAGGTCTTCGAATAGATCAGGATGTCGTCCAAAAATACCACCACAAACTGGTCCAAGTAGGGTCTGAAGATACTATTCATGAGTCCCATGAATGTAGCAGGTGCATTAGTCAATCCAAAAGGCATGACTGTGAACTCGAACAAACCATAGCGAGTTCTGAAAGCAGTCTTCTGAACGTCTCCTTCCGCAATCCGTACCTGGTGATAGCCACTCCTCAAATCGATCTTCGAGAAATACTTCGCCCCGACAAGCCTGTCAATCAACTCGTCCACTCGTGGAAGTGGGTACCTGTTCTTGATGGTGACCTTGTTGAGTGCCCGGTAGTCGACACACATCCTCATAGTCCCATCCTTCTTCTTCACAAATAAGACTGGCGCTGCAAATGGAGACTCGCTGGGTCGGATGAATCCCTTCTCCAATAACTCCGTCAGCTGCTTCTTCAACTCATCCAACTCCGCAAACGATTGTCGATAGGCGGGTCTCACTGGTGGCTTGCTCCCTGGTTCCAACTCAATCTTGTGCTCCATAGCTCTCTGTGGAGGTAATCCTGCAGGTAGTTCCTCAGGAAATACGCACTTGAACTCCTCCAACAGCGCCTTAATTTGGGCAGGCATCTCAGCAGGCTTCTTCTCTTGAGCAGTTGGGCTCTGCTCCTTCTGAGCAAGGGGATCAGACACCACTACTTGCTCCTCCGGCGATGTACATTCGCCCAGGCTGTTAGGATTCACGCTTGCTCCATCTGATGACCTGGCCAGGGCCACCGAAACAAGGTACATCTCCTTCACCTGATTCGCCCTGCATAGCTTCTTAACTTGCAGGCTCGACAGAAGACAGTTACTTGTGGTCGTATCTACCTCCACCTGTTTCGCTGTCTCCATTCGACCATCACGCCCTTGGACTTTCACTTGTCCTGTGCTCCAGTGCACTTGAGGGTTGGCTTTCCTTAGCCATGGTCGGCCCAATATCACCTCATGGTGACCCAACTCTGCCTGCTCCATAACTTCCTTACTCCGGTGCCCCGCTACTTCCACGTGAATAGCTTCCGTAGGTGCACCACACTTGAGTCTCTGCCCATTTGCCAAAATTGCCTCCTTAGGCTCATAATGCTTCTGCACAGGGACTCGCCACTCTTTCACCAGCTTCTTGTGCACAAAGTTTGCACTTGCGCCACTGTCGACCATACACTTCGCATTGTTGCCGTCGACCACTCCTTCCACGATGATAGGCTTGTCAACGTCTCGTCCTTTGCTTCTCGGCAGGCTCCTGGGGATAACCTCCTTGTGAGTTCTCGTCTTCACGCCAGTAGACACCCCAGAACGACTTACTGGCGTCCTCCTTTTTCCTGCTGTTGAGGTTGCTTCGCCTTCACATGACAGTCTCGAGCCAGATGTCCAAGCTTGCCGCAACTATAGCACGGTCCTCTCGGCTTGAAATTCTGCTGCCTGCGCTGGTACTGCACAAGTCCCAACTCCATGGGTACTGGACCTTGAACACTCGTGCTTGGCGCTTGAGATCCAAAGTGTCGATATCCTCCAAAGTTGTGGCTGCCCCACTGCCTCTGACTATACTCCACAGCGTCGACCCTTGTTGCCAATGCCATCATTTCTCCAAGACTGGTAGGGTCCTTGAGCGCCACTTCCTTGGCCACAGTTGGCTTGAGTCCCCTCTTGAACTTGTCCATCATCTCCGACTCGTGCATGGATGGACATTGAAGCACCAGCTCGTTGAAGCGCGATACATACTCCTGAACGCTTCCTCGCTGACGAAGGCGCACCAATAGATCTCGAGCGGTAGCCTCGGGTGCAATAGGTTGAAATTGCCTCTTCAAGCCTTCAAATAGCTGATCAACAGTAGCAGGAACTCCAGACAGCTGCTCTTCTCGTTCATACCAAGCTCCAGCACTCTTCTGCAGCAAAGTTATGACAAAGGCGACTTGCCTGTCGGGCGTGAGCGCAGAATACTCCATAAACTTCTTCACTCCAAAAATCCATTGATGAACAGGCGGCGATCCACGCTCTCCAGTATAAACTTCAGGCTTAGGTGCACGCACTCCTGATGCGGGTGGAATAACTGGTTGCACCACTGGGTTAACATGAATCGGTGGTACAACAGGTGCAGGTGCCGAACTCGTCGAAGCGGCGTTCCCCATAACAACTCGCACCATTCTCTCCACCTCCGCGCGCATATTTTGTTGAAACTGGGTGTAGACTTCTCCTCCAATTGCATTTGCCATTTGCCTTAGCATCGCCTGCATCTCTTGTTGCTCTCTGGTCATTGTTGGTGCTGCCTGCTGCCCCGCGCGCTCAACATGCTCGACATGTTCGCCTCCTCCAGCTGCCGGCTGCGACTCCATAATATAATATGCAAACTAGCCCTGCTCCGATACCAGATGAAAGGGGCAGAGTGCCCTAGTGGAAGCGTAGTGACTCACGAGGAAAGGAACTAGTTGCCATCATACTAGAGAGTGCAGCGGCATATCACTAACAAAGCTTAGGAAAATTACTCAACATTTTGAGTAGCAAGAAACTGCTCACAAATGATGTAGGATGAAAGGCCTTGTCATTACAAACCCGTAGAAATTTACAGAAGTGAAAACTGATAAGAAACAAAGAAGTTATGCCTATTTATAATTTTCTGCCTAAGTGCTCCCCCTAGGAGGAAGCTACGGATTTTCCTAAGTGTTCGTCAAATCGTCCCCTCCAAAATATTCGTGAGTAAGCCAGATTAGTCTAATCTGACGTGTCGGGCCGAATTGACGTCCACATACATGCATCGACATTACTAGAATATTCTATCTTAGACGCGCTAGGCTAAACCGAAACTTCTAGGTAAATCGACCTAGTCGGCACTCCGCGTCAGCCGAACTTACGTGAAGGTTCGAGTTCATTCTAACGGGCCAGATCGCTCGACGCTGTCGGTCAATCCGACGGTCGCGCTCACCGCGAATTAAGGACAATCGTCAACCGACCTCAAAACTAATTAAACTTCGGAAATCCATAACTCTCTCAATACTTGACCAAATTCGATGAACTTTATATCAAGATGACCACAAAAATGCACTCTACACTAATATACAATCAAAACATACTTTCATGATACTCAAAAATGCACTTCATAAACCTATGACCTTACATAGAGGTACAGGCTCAGCGCCATCTTCAGCTCGTGCTGTGCCTGCTGTAGTTATGGCTCATATCCCTAATCCCATCCCTTTTGTTTACCTAGAGGATGGGTGTGTACATGCAACAGTTGATTATGAGGATAGTGGGGATGATGGGCAAGAAGATGCGTCACCTGCCAGGTTTGCACGAGCACTTGCTGCTTTGCGCTCTTCACCTTCGGCTTCTCCTCTACCTCCTGCAACTCCTGACACACTTGGAGCCAAGACTAAGGCCGCAACTTACCCTCCAAGCGGTAAGCGTCTTAAGCAAAGTGCTAGTAGGGCCCGTGCTGACATGGCCTCTGCTAGTGATAGCCATGTCGTTATTCTAGAAAACATGCAACTTACTGCTGGTAATTAAGTTCTTGTGCAAAGAGAGCACAAAGGCTCAGCTGATTAGTGAACTGCACCCCTTGCTAAGTTAGCACTAGTGCAGCATTTAACTCATGCAAAATTGACGCAGCAAAATCACCAAATGGACATGCAAATGGCGTAGTTGACGGCAAACATGGAGATGCAGTATAAAATTTATAGTCGGAAGTTTTTATCTCATGATGATGGGAAGCAAGGTTTCATAGCTACAATGAACACGCTTGCTAACAGCAAGGCTGCCGGCAAGAGTTCCACACCCACCCCTGCTGTTGCAGTTGATGGTGAAGCATCTCTTGGAGAGAAGCCTGCTAGTGGCTCCACTAGTTTGTCTAAGTAGTATTGTGCTTTCATTTTGTAGACTTTCATATTTAGGTTTTATTGTTTGTGTGAGAATACAGACTGTAATATAGTTCATACAAGTGATTTCAATTCATACTCATTGTTTTATTGTGCTACAAATGTGTTTGGTTGCCCTCTCGGCCTGCTCAAATAGTACTTTGCTCAACTATGCTTTCCAAAGTACATATTGCCTCACATTACATTTTCTTGTGGCTGCCATTGCAAACTTGCCTTTATTCCATATTCACACAATTTTGCCTACTCCAACACCGTTTTTCTCTATGACTAAGCTGAGGCAAAATTATGGACTCACATCTTGTCTAAGTGAGGCTAAATTATGCAAATAGCTGCATAATTTAGAGTATGACTCAGCAATTATCCTCTTGAAAGCACACACTGTATAGAGTCACCGAAGTGTTGCACCACTTGCACCACCTTCTGATTGTAAGATGTATCGCTATCCAGAGTTGGAGGTGCACATGATAGAGTTTAAAAAATTTGCTACTGAGTTGCGTCGCGCCATTGCCTACAAAGAGAAAGCACTTGATGAGTAGAAGCAGGACACTGTGGAATTGAAATGAATCGACTTACCAAATAGGCGATTAACAATTAATGATGATCTTTATATCAGCAAGTAATCTTTATGGTATTTTCTGGTAATTGGTTAACCAGCAACAGACAACACACTAGCAGTGGACAATACTTGCAAGTCAAATGCAAGTAAACTAGCATCAATAATGCAATCAGTAAACTCATACATAAGCAAGGCTAGAAGGTAGTGCATATCAATGGCTTCTCGCCTTGGATTCAGATGTCTCTCAGTAAGCTGTACAAGAGAGTTGGCCTCAGTTCCAAACGCCAAACTCGAGAGCAATATTTAGCATATGTACATGGGATGAGTTTACTGTTCAACGGCAAGTGCGATGGCACCGCCTACTTGGGAGTTAACCACATTGGTAGGACCTCAATTAACCAAATCCACCGCCATCTCCCATCATCCCGAATTGCCATCCATCCAAAGGATGTCATCTGGCCATTTATCTAGCATACCAAACTTAGATGCATATCTAGGCAGTTCGCTGCCACCGAGTACGGAAGTCAGCTGGCTGTCAAAGAATGTGTCAGCAAGCTGACCTATGTTGACTTCAGCCTGCTGCTCTCGGCTGAGTCATTATACTGATCAATATTCAAAGTCTAGCAGACTGAATATGAATTGAAGTCGAGCAGACTGAACATAATCAACTATTTAATTTAAATAATATTATATTCACCAATAAACTAATTCATTACAATCCCTCCAAGTTAATTGTTGTCGACTCGAGAACACTGATTCACTAACACTGATTGTAAGGTCATAGGTTTATAAAGTGCATTTTTGAGTTCATTGAAAGTATGTTCTGATTGCATAGAAGCGTAGAGTGCATTTTTGTGGTCGTTTTGATATAAAGTTCATCGAATTTGGTCAAGTCTTGAGAGAGTTGGATTTTCAAAATTTAATTAGTTATGAGGTCGGTTGACGACTGTCCTTAATTTGCGGTGAGCGCGATCGTTGGATTGACCGACAGCGTCGAGCAATCTGGCCCGTTAGAGTGAACTCGAACCTTCACGTAAGTTCCGCTGACGCGAAGTGCCGACTAGGTCAATTTACCTAGAAGTTCGATTTAGCCTAGCGCGCCTAAGATAGAATATTCCAGTAATGTCGATGCATGTATGTGGACGTCAATTCGACCCGACATGTCAGATGAGACTGATCTGGCATACTCACAAATATTCGAGAAGGTAAAAATTGACAAACTCTTAGGAAATTCTGTAGCTCCCGCCTAGAGAGGAGAACTTAGGTCTTAAAATATAAATAGGCATAACTACTTCATTTTTTATCAATTTTCACTTTTGTAAATTTCTACGGGTTTGTAATGACAAGGCCTTCCATCATACATCACTTGTGAGTAGTTTCTTGCTAGTCAAAATGTCAAGTAATATTTTAAGCTTGCTTAGTGATATGTCGCTGCACTCTTTAGTATGCTTGCAACTAGTTCTTTTCCTCGTGAGTCACTACGCTTCCACTAGGGCACTCTGCCCCTTTCATTTGGTATCGGAGCTGGGCTAGTTTGCATATTATATTATGGAGTCGCAGTCGGCAACTGGAGGAGGCGAACATGTTGAGCATGTTGAGCGCGTGGAGCAGACGGCACCAACCTTTGTCAAGGGAGCAACAAGAGATGAAGGCGATGTTGAGGCAGATGGCAAATGCAATTGGAGAGAAGTCTACACACAGCTTCAACAATATATGCGCCAGGAGGTGGAGAGAATGGTGCGAGCTGTGGTTTGGAAACGCTGCTTCGACGAGTTCGGCACTTGCACTTGCTATATTATCTATCCATGTTCAACCAGGGTTACGTCGTACGCCGTATTGGCCAACTTTCGTACGCTTAAATAAGCGTACTGCGTCGGTACGCTCGTACTAAGCGTACGATTAACCTTTTATTCGTGTGCGCCGCCCAGCAACGTTTTGACACCTTCACGTCCGCCACCGCACGCTCTGTTTCACTCGTGACTTTGCATACATCGTCGATTGACGGGATTCAAACTACCAAGTGCATCTTGACAGGTTTGTGGAGCAACGGCGGGAACTAAAACAAAGTCACTAGCCTTTTCACCAATATTTTGGCCACCAGCCATTTCAATTTTCGCCTTCCAACTCTTCAACGTGCATCTGCTTGAGTTGCTGCACATCTTACAAGCTACAATCCTTTTGGCCAATTTTGCGGAGCCTACTTAAGAGACTTCTAGCGCATTTCTTTGCTATTCATCGTAAGTTTTCTTACTTCCGCATTTAGGACCTTGCTGCCTTGCACTCCTCTTTGTACACTGTAATAAGGTTTCTTCCATGAAACCTTGAATTTTGTATGATACTAGTTGCTTGCAGGAGTAGGTGGCTACATGTTATTCATTCACGTCCTCTCTCTGTAGTTGATCCCGTACGTTATGCTTACTATGTCTCACATTGTCCCTTCGTGTGTATTTAGGGAACCTCACACGAGGCTGTGGCTGGTTGCACCTGGTATCGACGGTTATTTTTTAAGGTCGAGAAGTTCCCCCATATCTCTCTGTCTCTCCTTTATTCAGATTCCTCAGGAGACCTGTTCTTCTTCAATGGCCTGCTAGGTTCGTATTTAGCAAATCCACATTATGTAAAGATTGTGTTTGGGAACATATCTAGCACGTGTAACTGCTACTAGGCATGCCTAACGGTTCTGCTGTTATTTTATTTCTCATTCCAACATGTTCAAGAGTTTAGAAGAAGCTCTAAAGCTACGACAGCGATTGTTCTCCCTGCCTTGCCATTGAACTTCAACATTTAGGTATGCTCGTGCAGCAACCAAGCCTGCACCCTCTTGTTATGCGGGCATGTGAAGGTAGGCGGGGGGGGGG